>JACXGM010001455.1:0-30010 GCA_016801145.1 Umbra pygmaea
TTGAATTTTTAGAGGGAATATTCCGAGTTCTGCTCTGCATGCATTGTTTGGGGTGTTTGGGCGAACTTTTAGGATAATTTTACAGAACTCCAATTGTAATTTTTCTCTCTCTCTCTCTCTCTCTCTCTCTCTCTCTCTCTCTCTCTCTCTCTCTCTCATGCGTGATACATTTTCAGTCTGGTTGGGGAGGGGTTAACTGCATGGACTGGGCTGCCTCTGCCTGTGAGTGCTTTCAGATTGGGTAGTAGGGGCTTACCGCAGCACCCGCTGCTCATTGAGAAGAGTGAGAACAAGTCTCCAAAAGTCGCCAATAACACCACAAAAAGTCACTAAATTTTAAAATAAAAGTTGCTAAAGAGGTCTAAAAAGTCGCTAAATCTAGCGACAAAGTCGCTAAGTTGGCAACAATGCATGAACGATCTAGAGCTGAGAAGATTTAGATATAACCTGCTCCAGGCAGCAAATACTCACTGTACATATTATCATGGTACAAAACGAGAGAGCATTATAAACACACCAGTCGAATATAAAGACAGGAGGCACCTTACAGGGAAACAATGACACACACCAACCAGGGAGCAGAGTTGCTAAATGGAAAACAAGGAGCAGCTAATGAACAATGATTAGTGGATAAACCACAGGTGTGATGAAGTCAAATAAATGAAATGAGAGTAACATGAACATCTTGGCCATAGGGTGGATCCACAACACCCTATGGCAGTGGTTCCCAAACCTCTCCTCGGGGACCCCCAGACAGGCCATGTTTTTATTTTCACCTTGAAATGACCCAACTGGTTCAGTTAGTCAACTACGCATTACACCTTTGACTAATTGAATCAGGTGTGCCATTTCAGGGTTAAAACAAAAGCATGGCCTGTCTGGGGGTCCCCGAGGAAAGGTTTGGGAGCCACTGCCACATGGCACAGTTCCCATCCTAAACTGTGACAAGTATATTGATAATTATACTGTTAACCATACTGATTGTGTGTGTGATCAAACATATTGATACATGCAAGTGCAATGCTTTGTTATGAAAAACCTCCATTCTAATGAAAATACCACCAGGGTTGAGTATGTATCAACCAAAATTTTGAATTGCATAAACAAATGCTTCACTAATGCAGACAGGAAAACGTGTGCCATTTTATTTAAATTAAATGATAATGTTCACAAGTTTTCAGACCTTGTTATAAATGACGTACAGTAAGTAGAAACTACTTGTTTTATGTGGCGTACTAACATAGCAACAGTAAGAGGTGTGATGGGGAGTATGTTAATGTGACCATTTTCTTCTGCTAAAAATACAAATTTAAAAATACATTTTCACAAATAACATGTTTGGAACCATTTTCTAAGTGCATTATCACACTCCAAACTGTGCATACCAGAAAATAACGCATATTATTATATTATTATTACAGTTATTCCCTGTCAAAGCACAGTCTGTCATGTGTTAACAATTATATAATATTAAGTTGCAATAGCCTAAAAATTTAATGGCCAGATTTCTGAATTGAAAACTGGGGACATTTCCAGTTCGGTGGAAATAACCAATGTTATTATCTATGTATAAATAAAAATGGGTGAAAATACCAAACTTCAGTGGTACTGGTAGTTTGAGTAGAATAAGAGCAGAAGTGAACATTAGCGACATAATAAGGAAATAAGATGTTGATGAGATTGGATAACTGCATAACTACATAATCTTATACCAAACTAATCTGTTTACTTCTCAGAATAATGTATTTTCTTCAGGATTGCTCTGACTTTGGCCAGATTTTCCATGTAGTCCTGGCAGGGAAGATTTAAGTTTGTGTTCACAATTAGCATGGCCTTCATTGTAGAAACAGTGAACCTATTTCTTGCTGGATGTTTTGAGAAAGCTGTCTTTAGACATTGCTCTATTTTTCTCTAGCTCTCTCAGAAGACCTCTGACCAAAACTGGAATGAAATTGTCATCATGTCTTGCAGTCAATTCTGCCTCAACATTTCTCAGAATTGCAGCTGACTCCACAGCGCAGCGTTTCTGGCCTTCCAACATATTTGATTGTGTCACTGAATATGGTCAGGATTCCATGTAAAAAGTCAAACCAAAGTTTAGTCAGTGGATCAGCATGAACAGCCAGCTAACATTGCGGTGTCATAAGTTTTTATGGTATTTCTAGCCTCAAAAAAACTGTTCAATCTTTGTACTCTGACAGTGAAAATATAAAAATATCGGTGAGCAGGTACTCACCATCAAGTGGAATCTTTTCCAAAGCTTTTCTGGCCGTGTTATGAATTATGTAGGAAGGACAAACTTAGACAATAATTTCTTGCTGCAGAGCATATTTTACATTACACCCTCCCCAGCCTATTCAATACTCCAAAGTTGGTATTTGTGTTGTCGACAGAGAACGCCAGGTTAAATCTTTTGAAGACCACCAGAACTCAGCTGCAATTTTCTCTGCTGTATCTCCTTTCAATTCAACAAAATCAAGCAGTTTTGTTTCCACAGACATGCTGCCACCATACATCTTACAATATCTGACTAGTATTGGCAGCAGCTTTACATGTCAATGATTCATCAATGGTCAGGGACACAAATTTCACCTGGTCTAGGTCCTTTGTTACAAAAGTAGCAAACAAATTACTCACAATCAGGGGTGGACTGGGACCAAAAACCGACCCTGGCATTTTGGCCCAGACAGGCCCACCACATAAGATCAGAAATAACACCTGTCTTTGCACTCCCCTGAATATGTATACCAACTTCTACTCTTTAAAACTACTAATGAGTATGCAAGAATCAGTGAGAATTGACAGATTAAACACTGTATTTCAAAAAATGCTGTTGAATAAATTGTAAACTTAACCAATCAAAAAGGATGCAGGTAAACTCCTTAGATAAATCCTTAAAAAACTCAAGAGAGGACACCTTGAAGGGACTGTATTTTTTCTCTCACGCAGCTTCTCTGCACATTCTTTTTGTTTTTTCTCCATGATCACACTGAAACTGCATGCAGCAGGCAGGCAGACAGTGTTGCCAGATGCCAGCAAGGTTATCAGCCCAAAACCTCATCAAAAACCATGAGAATGCACAAGAAACCGCCCAAAATTGTTTTGGATTGTTTCATTAAAACACATTGAAATCATTAACAAGCTTTAAAATTACAAAATTTTCGACTTAGTCTATTTGATTTTAAAACAATATTCAATCAACAGAATGCAAAAGTAGGCTACACTGACCTCAGGCAAACTATTCTACTATTAAACTATAAGCTTATGTTATGGAAAACAATGAGATCAACTTAGGGCAAGAGTCTGTTTATTGTCAATAAAAGTTGTTCGGAACAAAAGCATTCAGTAACATAAAAACATTGAGTGGATATAGCCTATGGATATACAATACAAAATAACCCACTTTAACATTTCAATTTTTTCAATTAGCAACATGAAACATGCATATTCATGAATGACATTACATCAAAATCGTGTTGATTATAGAACAAGGGTGTCGACTCTGCAGAGGCAGTGCGTTCATGACTGGCGGGCCAACTCTAGGCTACACAAATAATATTAAAATTTGCCTATGCCAAATGCTATAGGCAAAGTTGAGCTGACTGTGATTTAGAACAAATAATTAATACCAAGGTGTTAAGCTATTCTCTGAGACAGGCATTTAGACCTAGAGTTTTCATGAAAATCACGTTGAACATATTATTTAAAACAGGGGTGTAAGTGTACTCTTTGCAGAAGCAGAATGTTCATGCATGGTGGGTCATCTCTACACAAAAAAAATATTTTCATACGCCAAATATAATAGCGATCTTGAGTTTGACACCTGTGATTTACAACAATTAAGTCTAATACCATAAAGGTATAGCCTATATTTCCTGAGACAGACAGTTGGGCCTGGAGTTTTGATGAGAAGCACTTTGCATATTTGTTGATTAGAATACTTTGATGAACACAATAACATGAAAAATAGTCTGTTGATAAAATTATTCTCAATTACATGTTTGGGGCGATTTTCACAAAAACTCACAGATCGAACTGCCTAAGCTAGGTTGTTCCCTGTCAGACAGTTAGGAGTGTGAGTTTTCATGAAGATCGTTTATGACAATTGTTATTAACAATATTTTGATTATCACAAAAGCTTTAGTATATACTAGATTCAAATTTCGTCAACAACTGTCGGAGCAAACGGAATGTAGCTGATGTCAAGCCATTATGGCAAGACCTGTGCGCACGTGCATCAACGCTGAAAAAAAGGGTGAGCGCATCCTGTTTTGTAGGTCATCTTTCAGCAGTCTGACTTGAGGAAAGTCTCTTTCAATTGGAGCATTGGATATGGGGAGGGTGAGCAATTTTATAGCACCAAAAGCTAAATTCTGGAAACAGTGGTTTTCTCCAGCATATTTAAATGATTCCACCTCAAGTTAAAATGTGTCAATGGCCAGGTTGGTTTGAAAATCCTGCTGAGGCAACATTAGTGTGTTTGAGGTGCAAGCAGTGCCGGTGTGCATTGTGAGTTTAGGGGGACGACAATCAGAGCTGTAGTGGGTGTGTGTGTGTGAGTGATTGAGTGAGTGAGACTGCTGCCTGGTGAAAAGAGGGTCGCAGGCTGAAGGATCTGATGTGCTGGTGTTTCGGCAACAAAAAACCGCTGAACTGATCCTAAACCAGCCTAATGTTTATACACCCGCCCAAACCCTTTTTTGCTCGCAAAACAGACTGCAAAACCACCCAATTGGGAAGGAAACCAATGTTATTTCGGCAACACAAACTCTGATTTGTCCTTTCAGAATAATAGCGCTCCTAATTTATTACAATAATCATTGTTAATTCATTGCATAGATACTGGGTCTATGTTCATGTGTTGCTAAAATTTGTCTATTGTTAGATAAAACAGACTTTAGTGAATTTTTTTTCAAATGTAATTGTGTTTTTACATGAGACACTGGCAATATATTCAATCAATTTCTGTGTACATTTCTATGTATTTGTTACTGTTTTCAATGAAACGTTGTAATTGAAAACATGTTCAATGTTTTTTGCAATCATATACTCTTGTTTCTTTAAACAGAATACAATTGCATTTGGTTACAATTCACAAGCTTTGTAATGACTTCACAATGATTATTGAAATGAATTAAAACAAGCGCTAATATTCTGAAAGGACAAATCAGAGTTTGTGTTGTTGACATAACATAGTGTTGCCAGGCAAATGTGTTTGCCCCCCTGCTAGAACCGCACCTGAACCAATGGGCTGCTGAGCTACGTGTTTCTTAGGCTGTGCTGTCAGAAAAAAAAAACTAGCCTATATGCGATATTTGTGTGTGTTTTGGGCCAGCAGCCGAGTGTCAATTGAAAAAACAATGGGCCGCTGATCTAGGCCTTATCGGCCGGTTCATGGGCTGGACACATTTTTTTTTATTATCATTATTATTATTTATTTTTTAAGTTGGCAGTTGGGCCAGCCCAAAATGCGCGTCAGCCCACCGGCAAAGTGCCCGGTATGCCAGATGGCCAGTCCGCCCTTGCTCACAATGGTGTCAGATTTTGTCCTAGCACATGTCAACTTTGGTTCATATTAACTTCCATGTCAGTTGTGCTGTGCAGTCCATAGATCTGTAACTATAATTGTGTCGTATAGTGTGGTATGCAAAGACACCGTCCTGCACAGCTAAAATCATATTATTCTTGGGAAGGCTCTACCTTCTCTAAGAATGTGGTGACAAAGGGCATACCAACACGGGCAATCAGAGAGTCTTTATGCTTTTATGTTTCTTGATGTTCTACCACTGCTGTTTATTCCCCGCTGCCAATTGAAAAAGAGGAATTACAAAGTGTGCAGTGAACCATTTTATCATCTTAACCTGAGTGTATAAAAGGAAAATTACTCATCATGTTACCCTTAAAATGGAATTCCCCTTTCTTGTAAAGAGCCATTGTACCTCTGTTTGCACTTCGTCACTCTCTCTTGTGTCAATCTTCTTACTCTAACTTTTACTTCTACTCCAATCTTTCTCCTCTTTTCTTCACTTGTCTTCCTTCTCTTTATTTACTTCTATTTAACTTTCCACATCACTCTTCTACACTCTCATAGCTTCACTTTTTTACTCCCTAAATTATTCCTTTTTCTTCTTCCTCTCCAATCTTTAATAAAAAATAGATAAAATCCGTTGGTTAACAGATTCCTATCGCTTGCCTCATTTTGGTATTTAAAAAAAAACATTGGAATAATAATCATTCAGGTTCTGTAATCATATCAACATTTCCTCCTATATCTCCTTCACTCTTGTTCCAATCCAGTCTTCCTCCTCTCCTTCCTCTCCCCACTCTCTAAACAGAAAACATTTGTCATGACGAGTCCCAACGGAACAATGATGCCTTATGGCAAGGTGCTCCATCATGCTGGAAAAGGCATTGGTCATCACCAAACTGTTCTTAGATGGTTGGGAGAAGTTGCTCTCAGAGGATGTGTTGGTACCATTCATTATTCATGGATGTGTTCTTAGGCAAAATTGTGAGTGAGCCCCCTCCCTTGGCTGAGTGAGCTCCCTCCCTTGGCCACCCCACACATAAATGGTCTCAGGATGCTTTACTGTTGGCATGACAGGACTGATGGTAGCGCTCACCTTGTCTTCTTCAGATAAGGTGTTTTCCAGATGGCCCAAACAATAAATGACATTACATCTTCCTATTCCTCACTGCCCACATCTGAGTGTCCGTCAGACACTACCAAAGACTCCATTATGGATTCTTTGGAGACTTTCGCATTTCCCACTAACACTGCTGAGGACCTTGACTCCCCCCTGAGACTTGAGGATGTTGAGGCTATCAAATCTATACAATGCAGCAAAGCTCCTGGTCCAGGTGAATTTCCAACTGAGTTTGTCCACATCCATCAGCCCCCTTTACCATTATCAATGTTAAACGAGTAACTGGATATTGATGTGTTGCCCCCGCCCCTAACACAAGTGTCAATAGCACTTCTTCTTAAGAAGAACTTCTTAAGAGACCCTTAGTCTCCTCAATGTCAATTTGAAAGTGCTTGCAAGGTTGATAGAGAGGCGTCTTGAAGTAGTCTTACCAGGGGTCATTTCAGAGGAACAGCCCGACTTTATCAAGGGTAGATATAGATTTGTTAACATTCAGAACTTGTTCAACATTATTTATTACAAGCAGTTTTCTTACTCCCCGAGCTTGTGGTCTCCCTGGATGCAGAGCAGGCCTTTGATAGAATTGAATGGGAGTACCTATTTGCTTCAGCTCGTAGAACTGGGTTTTGTACGTACCCCAAGTGCTAGTGTCTGTACCAATGAGACTCACTCTGACTACTATGCCCTAGAATGCAGGAGCAGGCAGTGTTGCCCTCTGTCCCCCTTACTCTTGCCAATGCCATTGAGCCACTTTCAGTGGCATTGTGGGCCTCTGTCTCTTTCCAGTGTGTATCACAGGAGAGCGTTGGGCATAGGCTATCATTGTATACTGATGACCTGCTGCTCTGACCCTGCAACCTCCTTACCCTCCATTCTCTCCTTTCTTGAGAACTTTGGTTCTTTTTCTGGATATGAGCTTAATCTCCAAAAGAGTGAGTGCTTCTTAATCAATTCAGTAGCATTGCAGCTTCAGCAGATGCCCTTTTATCTTAACCGCTCTGGCGTTAGTAAATACCTTGGAGTGAATGTGACACGCTTATTATTTGCCCTCTTCTCTGCAAACTTTGCCCCCCCTTTTCACTCTGCTGATTTTCAGAGGTGGGGTAATTTACCTCTGTCACTTAAGTCTAAGTTTATCCCATTGTTCTTGCCCAATACTTTTTCAAAGTTAATTAATCAGACGGTTACTTAATTCATTCATTTGGAGTGGAAAGGTACCCAGGGTCAGTAGGTCTTTACTTCAGAGATGCAAATTCAGTAGGGGGCTTGCACTTCCCAATTTTCTGTATTAATATTAGGAGGCCAACTTTCAGAAGCTCCCATTCTGTTTACATGCTCACAGTACTCCTTGGTGCCACCTAGATATACTAAATCCTTAAAGGCTTTACTTTGTTCTGCTCTCCCAAGTTCCCCCTCTCGCTACAAAGGTAATCCTGTAGTAAAGTCCACACATAAGATCTGGTACCAGTTCCGGCACCATTTTAAATTCTCCTCCGCATCCGCTATGGCCCTATTGACAAACACATATTCCTCAGCCAAAATTTTACCAAAATGACCAATGTGCGCTTGGGCTGAACTGAACGCTAATCACAGGCCAACAGATCCTGCAGGCATTCAGACATTTACATTTTCATTGGCGAATCATTGACTTAATCACATTTACACGCACACATGCATGCAGAATCTGGATGTTTTCGAAGTCTCGATAGCATCATTAGATATGTCTTCCAAAACTGACTAAAACTAAATGTAAGCATAGAGTCAATACTGTACATACCATAATAATAGAAATACATACAGAAATACATCTCTCCTCCGTGCAAGGCATCTACCACAAGCGATGCCTGAGGAAAACACAGAACATTCTAAGAGACCACAGCCATCCAGGCCGTGACCTTTTCTCACTGCTGCCATCTGGGAGACGTTACCGGAGCATCAAGGCACAGACTACCAGATTAAAAAACAGTTTCTTTCCGCAGGCCATTCGGCTGCTCAACATGGAACATTGATCACAAATCACAAATCATTTCTTGAGCCCTGACATTCTCTGGTCACTTTATCCATTCTACATCTGATGTAGCAGAATTCAATGCACCTTTAAAAGTAATTTTCCATGCCATATTTTATAATATTTATTACTTTTGCTGTCGTACACTCTCCGGACCACTGCTCAGTACATAGTGTATTTTGTTATTATTATTATTATCGTTTTAAAATTTCTTTATATTGTATATAACCTTTTTAAGCCCTCTGTGTAGATGTGTCGAGCCTTGTCAAAAGAATTTCTCTGCATAGGATGATGTGATGTTATCCGATGCATATGACAAATAAACAACTTTGACTGCAGAGTAATGTTTATCAGTCCAATTTAGCTTGGCCTGGAGGTTTGTTTGTGTAAAGACTGTGGTTTGTTCCACTTAAAGATTGTATCCTTGAGTTGCTTTTAATTTAACGTATCAATTCATCATCTTCAAATATTTTACGATATAAATAAGGCATTGGAAAGGAGATGGGCGAAAATAAATGGTGACTTCATGCATTCAATTTGAGGAAAATGTATTTATTAATTTAACTAAAGCCTTTATGAAACCACTCCGAATTTTTCTTTCAATTAAAAGCTTAGCATTGCTAAATGCAGTCTTTGCCTGGTATTGACAGGAATCACACCCCACACCCACATAACCTGGCTGAATGTTTGCATTTGAATGCATGAAGATGGTGAGGGCACATCGATTCAATGATGGATCCTTGAAGCAGGTATATCACTTCTCACTGAATGACATAGTTAAGTTGGTCACGTAATCTAATGTTACTATACTGTACAAGCCCTTAAACAATGTAATTTATCATTTTTTAGGCATTTACATTGGGACATTTATGTAATTTCAGGTAAATACAAAGTGAAAGATCTTGTAGGGTAAATGCCGACTAGATCCGTTACATTATATTTTCTAATGAGATGAAACAAACAAATTAGTTTCACCTATTTAATGTCTCAGACCTTTTTTATATTTATGTTTGGCTAATGATTAATATCCAGTACAGTACGCTTTGCATCGAAAATAGATTAGTAAATTACAGTATGTTTTTCACAGCTTACACTAATAAAAATCTCCCTAAAGCACAAAGTTCACTCCATGTCCGTTCTTCTTTGGTGAATGCTCGTTAATCCTATTTTTAATGACACTTTGGACTGTATTGGTCATCCTCAGAGATGGAAACTTGGACACAGCAGACATGATGAACACTGAGATTAAGTGCTAAATGCAGCCTTGTGTCTGGATCCATCCCTGTTTGGTGAAATTTGTCTATTTGTTCATATTTGTCACTAATGAGATGAAACAAACAAACGAATTTCACCAATTTAATGTGTTTTATATTTCTGTTAATAAGGCATGTCTGTCTTGTTTTTGTAGCAACAGAAAATATGATTGAGATATTTTTAATCCTGGCTACAGGATTATTTATCTGTCATAATCTGAACGATTACATACAATAAAAACAACATTTGACAAAGACAGCTTTTAGCACCTTCCTAAACTGTCTATAGGGTGTTGAACTCAGGTGCACAACTACTTGTTTTATTCCCTCAAGAGTAAAACAAACAAATAAACGATTCTCACCTATTTTAAATTGATTTTCACAGCTGCAATGACTAGCTTTTAATTAATTAAGATCACCAAAAATCGGTTTTACAGATATTTCCTTTATTCTAAATAAATACACTAATAATCTGCTGTTTTAGCGATTGTAAACACCTCATTGTTGACAGGATCTATACCCTTCTGTTTTAAGCATGCCACTATCCAGCCCACATTAAAGAAAACCAACCTAGATCCTGCTTTGCCCTTTCTTTGTATGTATGGATTACTTCGGTTGTTACCAACATCTGGTGAAAAGTTCATGTCAATAGCACCTTTGGAAATATTTTTACTGAGAAAAATTGTGACGTGTTCAATACTTATTTCACCCACTGTATATCTATGCTACCTTCCTTGTCGAAAATCTTTGAGAAAGTTGTGGCAACCAACTAAAAGCTGTGTTGGACAGACATCACATTATGGATAAATAAATAAAAAAGTTTCAGAAACAGCACTACAGAAACTGGTCTTCTGAGGGTTTTCAATGATATTTTGATGTCCTCTGATGTAAGCAATTGTTCGGTGTAGATGCTCTTAGATTTCAGCTCGGCATTCAATACTGTTGATAATCACATCCTGATTAAAAGGTTAACTGATTGGGTGGATATATCAGGGACAGCTCTAAACTGGTTTTCATCTTAACTTGCCATTAGAAGCTTTACCCTCTCTATAGGAGCTTATGTGTCAGATTCTGCTCCACTTTCCTGTGGGGTTCCACAGGGCTCTGATCTGGGGCCCCTGCTTTTTCCTTATATTTATTGCCCTTGGAACAGTCTCTAAACAGCTACAACATTGCTTATCAGCTATATGCAGATGACATCCAGCTTCATTTTTCATTTAAACCCAGTGAGGCTTCTAGGTTGTCTGAGCTTCTTGACTGTATCCATGCTAATAGAGACTGGGTAGCATTAAATACCTTACAGCTCAACACGGATAAAATTGAGTTCTGATTGTTGCTCCAGAAAAATTAGCCCCCACAATCATTCAAGGTATTGGGCAACTTGCTGCTGCCGTTTGGCCCAAACTACGAAGTTTAGGGGTGCTATTCGATAAATGGACTCTGTTTGACATACATGTAAATCAGCTGGCCAGATCTATTTTTTTCCATCTGCGGAATATTAGCAAACTGAGACCTGTAGTCTCTACGGCTCACCTTTAGATGCTTATACATACTTTCATCTCTTCCCATATTGACTACTGTAACTCATTATACTCTGCAATCAGTATGTCTGCTCTACATCACCTCCAGTCTATCCAAAATGCTGCTGCAAGGCTACTAACTAGGTCATATACATGATCTCACATTAGCCCTTTTCTACAATCCCTTCACTGGCTACCTGTTAAATATAGGATTCAGTTTAAGATCCTCACCATCACATTTAGAGCACTGCATGGTCAGTCAACCGCATAATGTAGCTGACCTATTGCAATCGCATTCTTCTGCACGCCCTTTAAGGTCGAATATGCTTAATCTGTTAACCGTTCCTCGTACCTGATTAAAATCTTTATTCATTTATCATTAGACTATGGAATGATCTACCTCCATTACATTCTGCTGTCTCTGTAGACTCTTTTAAAAACCAATAGAAGACTTACTTTTTTAAACAGGCATTTGAATGAGTTCTTCAGTCTCTGTCTCTTTCAATTAGCGATTTTGTACTTTGTTAATATGTATTTTATTGTATGTTATATGTAAAGCACTTTGTGATTTTATATATGTGAAAAGTGCTCTAAAAATACATTTTACTTACTAACGAGTATTACCAACAAATGAAGTTGGTCACGTATTCTGATATTACGGTATACAATCTAACTCTTTTTTAGGCATTTGATTTGGGACATTTATGTAATTACAAAAATACAAATTGAAGGATCTTTCTTGCTGTAAGCACATCCACAAATACTGAATGGTTTGTTGTTTGCTCCCTGTTTATAAACAATTTATCCAAGAATAGTAATGTTATTGAACAAATCCGATTAAAGCCTATTTGCCACCAGCCCTTCCTACATCCCACACCTTCCCCACATCCCACAAATCAATTGTGTCAAATCATCAGTGAGGACTCATATAGATTGGAGCCTGGTTAATCCTCTGGCCACCCGGGATTCCCAAATTGAATGTGATATAGCAAATTCTGTTCGTACAAACCTCTTGCCTCATTTGTTAAAAGAGAAGTTAGCTGTGCCTGTGTTTTATAAAAAAAGTTGTCATCACTGTTATAAAAATACTTTAACTTCTGAAACATTTAATTTTTTTATCTCCACAAAAATATCCCCTCTCGTGTCTTCATCTGTAAGTGTTGTCAATGGAGACAGGACTATAGAAAAACAAAATATGGATGGGAGTAGATAACTGTATCATCTGCATACAAGTGGAAGTTACAATCTTTAATGGACTGACCAATATCATTTATATAAAGAGTAAAAAGAACAGGTCCTAAGATGGAATCCTGCAGAACACCCTTGTGTACCTCAAGAAAATTAGACTTGGCTCCATCAGAAACAATGGCCTGTGTTTGGTCATTAAAGCTGCATTGTGTAAGAATTGCTACCATCTAGTGGTGAAATTGTATATGACAAGAAACTGAATACATTTCTAGCCCCTCGCATTATTATACCAGCAACGTGAACCTGGATATTAGTTTTTTCTTTCAAAGCAATAGCACTCGTTTTGATTCATTGCAATATCTTATTGTAAATTCACTACACAGCCCGTGAATTGTAACCAAATGCAATTGTATTGTGTGTAAAGAAACAATGAGAGCATGTGATAGCAAAAAAAAATTTACATGTTTTATTAATAAAAGTAACAAACATGTTGTACACACAATTAGATTGAATAAATTGTCAGTGTCTTATGTAAAAACACGATTACATTTAAAAAACATTCACAACAGTTTGTTTTGTTCCACAGAATACTCATTTTAGCAAAACATGAACATGGACACTACCTATGCAATGAATAAACAATGATTATTGCAATGAACCATGAGCGCTATTATTTTGAAACCGAAAATCCGAGTTTGTGTTGCCAGGCGAACATTCTTACCTATTCTACAGCTTGGGCCAGCACTAGCATTACATGTCCTCGAGAATAGTCATGACCTTACATCTTCAACAGACTTTGAAATTTGCCGGCAGTCGTGAGTAATCTCCCCCTGGCATTCGTCACGGTGCCACTAGTGTAAAAGCGCGAAAGGCCGAGCTTGAATTTCCAGTTATGTCCCTTTTTGGCTAATGTATTTTAAAGTAACATGGCTGCCGCAATTCAAGCGGCACCATTGTATATATTGTGAATGGAAGATTCTATGCTCACGAAAATACTTTGATTAGTTGGTGGAAGTAACTACACATGAATAAGCAAATATTTTTGAAAGGACAAAGGGTTTTTTGTTGAGAATCAACTCAAAGAAATACACAGTGTAGCTTTAAGATAATCACAGAAACAATCACAAGCATTGGAGTCAAGACCTATAGAGCACAATTTACCTAGCAATATGTCATGGTCTACAGTATCAAAGGCCTTGGACAGGTCAATAAACATTGCAGCACAGCACATAGCGCCCAAAGCACAAAAAATGTCATTTAAAACTAATGTGGTTGTAGAAATAGTGTGATGCCTAGTTCTAAACCTAGACTGATTTGTGTTTCGGATATTTTTCTCAGCTAAATAGGAACGAAGCTGCCTATTTACTTATCTCTCAATATTTTTTGATAAACAGGAAATAATTTATATGGGTCTGTAATTATCGAGAATACCACAATCTCCACCCTAATGAAGAGGTAACAAATAGGCACATTTCCATACTTTGGGAATCGTCAGGTCAAATTTTAAATATGTGTAACTATACCAACTATAGTTAAGGAGAGAGCAAATAAATGCAGCGTTTTTCACTTTGCAAAATAATTTATTTGGTAATGTTATTTGATGTCCTTAGTGCCCTGGACGATGGCTTTGGTGCCTTGGCAAATTGGGCACCTCCTTAAGGCCAAGTGGCCTTGCCTTGTTTGAGGAAAGAGTCAAATGCAGTTTCTGGTGTGAATTCTGCCACACAGGCACAATATTCATAATGGGCAACAGTAATACCCAAAGGAAAGTCAGGAATAGGTGGAAACAAAGGTGTCTACGCAGTTTAGTATGTATCGTCCGATTGGCCTCACTGGGTGGTGTAGGTGAAATATAGGGAGTCTACATAATTCTATTAAACAGGAAACATCAAACACAATATGCCGATGACTACTACACACAACTGACAGAGGCAAATGAACAGCATATATACACAAACTAATATGATGATGCACCACAGGTGTTGTGCGTAATGAGTGGCTGAAGCTGGGGATGGGCGATGTCAGAAGTAATGAGACGTCAAACTTTAATTTCTTATTTTGAGGGTCTCCTGCTTGTTTCCATAGGCAATTTATTATATATATTTTTAAATAAATATAAGAACTAAAAAAAGAACTGTAAAGATACTGTGTCCTGCAATATATCAATACATTTCTACAATTTTAATCCCTCCTCAACATAATCCCCGACCCCCACACCACCCTCCCCCGCTTGTGAAATTACTGATTTCTGTTGAGGTGAAAAATTAAAAAGCTCATTTCAGGGCTGGTTGGGGGGTAATAAAGGGAAGCTAACAAATTTAGAGGAGATGAAATGTCTCATCTGCAGAAATCGAAAGAATTTAGATGGGGCCAAAGAGTGTTTAACCGCCAGGTTAGGAAAATTAGAAAAAACTCAATTTTCATAAATATCCTTGAAAGGTTTAATGCCATTTAGTCCCCAGAGAGTAAAAGCACTGTCAACCACAGATGGAGTAAATATGTGGTTGTTATTAATAGGGCCCAAAATGGATGTAGTGGAGAACTTATAATGGTGCCGAAACTTGGACCAAGTTTTGAGTGTGGATAGTACAGGGTTGTCTGAGTAATGAGAGGGAGATGTAGGGAGAGCGGAGTAAAATAAGGCAGGGAGAGAGGAGGAGGAGCAGGAAATAACATATTTTTTAAGTTGTTTAATTAAACTTTTCCTTTTTAGATTTTCTGTGCTTTAAGCTTTCAGGATATGTTTGAGCTTTTTGTGGGTGGGGGATACTGTGCGGGTGTAAGACAGGTTGGATTTTGGTGGGAGGGTGGGGTTGTGTTTGGTCGGGTTGATGTGCTGTTCGGCTAACCTGGAAATCCAGAGTTCTCGCGAGAGCACAATTTGAATTTGCTCAGCGAGTCACTCTGGCATTCAGTAATTTTGCTCATTAACTATGCCCCTGTATCCGAGCTGCACCAATCACATCGGTGTATCTGTTATAGGCAGCCAGAGGCGAGCTAAACAGGTGACGACAGCGCAACATTGCAAGACGGTTACGGATGAATACCAGTTATTTAAAATGGCTTGGCTGCTACAATAAACGATTTAGACTTGGCTTTTTATCTAAAAGAGGTCGTATGACGTAGTGTTAACCAATGGTGTGCAGTTAGATTTTCAAATGCGTGCTTGGTGCCGCCCCTCGAGTTGGACCATTTTCATTACTCAGTACCAGAGCCTTAATCTTTCGGATTTGGGTTTGGATTTCCAGGCTACTGTTCGGCTGGGGGGAGTAAAAAAACGATAGTGTGCATTTTGTTTGTCCATAATGTTTGCATTGTTAATATATGTCTTTAATATGTTTTAGTCATCAACACCTGATGTGCGATTTCAGTGTATTCTGAATTGTTTTGAGAAGTGTAGTTGATAAAATAAAATATATTTTTTTAAATGGAACATTTTTAGGTAACAGTAAATTGGCGTAAAGCCACTACAACCTCTAGCTTACGTTTGCTCTGTATATCATCTCATTTCAAACAGTGTTTTACCTAACTCAGAGTTATAGGTATTTGACCACTGAATAATTTAATTTACATAGCTGGGAAGTTTCATTAATACAGCCTTATAAACATACATCAATGTCTGGACATTCTAGTCAAGGAGTCAAGGAACTGAACAGGCAATGATGTGTGTGAACGTGTGCTCCAATAATAAAGCGCTGCAATATGATTGGGACGTTAAATGGGTGATCTGACTCTGTGGTCACCAAAGATCCCATGGCACTATTCGTAAAAGTAGGGGTGTTAACCCCGGTGTCCTGGACACATTTCTAATCCAGCCCTCATACCATCATGGCAGCCTAATCATCACCATCTTTCAATTGACTTTTTCATCCCCTTCCCTCCCCCATGTTCAAAGTCAATTTGCCTGGTAAATTAAATGTAAAACTAAACTAACTAAAATATACTGCATCCAAATGTTTAAATGCTGAAGCTTACCCATGCATATAGTATACTCAAGCACATACATAAATGTGGCCTGTACAATTTCCATTCTAAAACATGATATAATGTACTTCATAGAATGTGTCACCGATATTAGACATTTCTTTGCAAGAATATAATATATTGTTAATGGTACTGCACATTCTATCAAAGAAGCAACAAATGGCAAAGATAAATTGTTTTTAATCTGGTGTAGGGTTATGGAGCCTTCTTTGGCAGAAACACAAATACAGGACTCCACTACCCTTAGTTACCCTGTAACCTCAGTCCTTCACAACCATAAGCTAATAACACACTGATCATTGGCTGGTCATTGCTCGAGCAAAGCCTCTTAATCCAGATTTATAACCTACGCAAGCGGAAGTAGGGCAGTGTTTTCAATTAGTCTTTAGTCTCAAAAGGAATTGCTCCTTGTAATGAGTAGGGCTACCCTTTGCCCAAAACCGCACCAATCCTTCATGGACTTCTGTTATTGATGTCCTGAATTGTGTGTAGTGGGATATTACAGCATTCTTCAAAAAGAAAACCTGAAATTATTTGGGGACTAAAGCAGGTGGAAATCTACTTTACGCTCCAGAACATCCCATAAAGACACAATTACATTTTAATCTGGTGATTGGGGAAGCCAAGGAAGATGTTTGACATTATCTTGGTGTTCATCAATTCACTTTTGAATGAGGGCATTTTCATGCTGGTGTATTGTGTATTTTTAACAATTTTTGTAATTAAATCAAACATTGCATTCAAGTACTAAGCGATACATCAAGGAAAATATGGATCAGTTGATGAACAAGGTCATTTATGGAGTAAAGTCAGATTTTCTTGAGGTTCATAGAGGTGTTCCACAGGGATCAATTCTAGGACTTTTTTTTCCCAATAAATGAATTTGGCAAATCTGTTAAGAAGCTTAAATGTAAGGTAGGGTGCTTTAATAGAAATATATCTTGCTTCTGCTTTGCTAGTAGGAAGTGAATTGTCCCAAAAAATGTTTTACCTGCTCTTGATTAAGGAGACAATATATATCAAATTGCAACAGTTACAACTCTGAGATCCTTTGTCTCTGTTTATCATAGTGCACTTCATTTTATTACATCAGGGCCCGTATTCACAAAACATTCACAATAAAAATAAAAGGCTAAAAGTATCTCCTAACTAAGTAATTTAGAAGAAACTCTTAAAAAGAATGGGCGTGTCACTCCTAATTTTAGGACTCCTACATTTTTGGTCTAAGAGTATTTCACAAAGCATTTTAGGATTGAAACCAGCTCCTAAATCTGTGAAAGGTTAAGAGTCTTTGAGAGGAATCCTAACTCACCAAATCAGAAATTAGCCTAAAATGCAGATCCTCCTAATAAAGCCAATGAATGTTTTTAATGATACCCTCCATTGCATTTTTCTATAGCTGAAATACATTGAATGAATGAATGTGTTCTAGTGTATTTGAACATACATTCATATGCAAAAGTTTAGGCACCCCTGACAATTTCCATGATTTTCCAATTATTTTTTAAAATGTATAAATAATTGGGCGTTTGAATCAGCAATTTCATTTTGATCTATCAAATAACTGAAGGACACAGTAATATTTCAGTAGTGAAATTAGGTTTATTGGATGGACAGAAAATGTACAATATGCATTAAAACAATATTAGACAGGTGCATAGATTTGGGTACACCATCAGAAATATCACATCAATATTTAGTTGAGCCTCCTTTAGCAGAAAAAACAGCCTCTAGGCACGTCCCACGTAAAGAGTGTCTGGATTCTGAAGGTATTTTGGACCATTCCTCCACATTCAAGGAATTTTGGACCATTCCTCAACCTCCACCAAATTCTACTGTGGGTAGCAAGTGTTTGTCAAGAACGCTGTGTTCTTTTGCCGCCTTGCATAACGCTCCTTGTTATGACCTAATAACTCCATCTTTGTTTTATCAGTCCACAGCACAAGCTGGCTTGTCCAAATGTACGTTTGCATACCTCAAGCAACTCTGTTTGTGGTGTGTGTGCAGAAAAGGCTCCTTCCGCATCACTCTCCTGTACAGTTTCTCCTTGTGCAAAGTGCGCTGAATTGTTGAACGATGCACAGTAGGGATTGGCATGATTTATCGACGATCGATAATTGATCATTAAGAATTCTGTTGATCACGTTAATTTGTTATCGATTAAACTAATGCATGTAGCGTTGCATAAGTTTTGAACCAATTAAATGAATTGCTCTGTGTGGCACTAATTAAACATTTTACCAACCGAGGGCAATATTTGACGCCATGGTCAGTTAACTGCAAGTTTCCGTTTTGATTTCAAAAGTAATCATGAAGAGGAATCAGGTTCCCCGTGCAAAGTATGTAAGCAGAGCGGAGTGGGATCGGCCCAGAAGGCTCTTTTCAATATCGCTCCAGAATCACTCACTTCACATGGTTTAGGACATGCCCAGCCTATAGAGCCATATGTGTGTAGGTTACTTGCCTGGCTAGTGCGCTTTGTTAATGTGTCATCATGGAGTTTGCTAAATACTTTATCGACATACATGGTCACACAATGGATGGGTTTTGTTAATAATGTAATATGACTTTTAAAATGATTGTAGCGAATTTGGAGTAGGCTATCATTCTTTTTCATGGAGCGATGTGCAGGTTTGAGTGGAGAAGTTGAAAAAGGTGTGTAGTGGTGGAGAGGAGCAGGATTTCCAAATGCTCAACTCTGTTCACTTAGCTACTCTTTCCCCGGCTGGCCAAATTATCTTAGCGCTGCGGTATTTGTGCATCCCGGCAACATCAGTCCCCAGAGATGGTGTTTTTGGCGGCTGATGGTCACGTCTGACCCCAGATCATGTCAATGCTTATCTTTTTCAACAAAAAATCATTAGACTGGTGCAAAAGTTGTATGTGAGTTACTAATTACTTTTTTACGAGGCTTTGTTAAAAAGCCTAATTTGTTTGCCTAATCTTTCTCGACTCCGTGCCTTGGATAGCTTTGAGTTACATTTTGACAAAATCTGCCAGATCTAAGTAGGCTATTATTATGTTTTTGGTTAAGTTATTGTTTAACATGATTCTTTTTTTATTATTTATTATTTTGGAACAAACAAGGGTCTCTGTTTAAGAATGCCGGCTCGCAGCTGCAGGTTCCGCTACTTTTAGTGCACCGCAGCGCATATCTTCAAGTTTTGTAACGCCCAGACCAGTGAGGGATGGTGTACTGAACTGAGAATGGACTCCTTTATTTCAGTATTGGTTTCCTGTTTATGTTTAGTTCCATTTTATATATATATATATTCTTTATTATTCAGTGCAATGGCATGGTGGTTATGTTATTCATTTTATTGTGAAGCAAGTCCCCTTTGGAGTCTGCCATGCCTCTTCATGGCCAGGGCTTCTGGGAGATGTAGTAGGGACCGGAGGGAGCTGGAATCATGTAGAAGGTTCTGATTAGGAATTACAAACAGCCGGGTCTAGTTAGCATGAGCATGAGAGTCCCTCATATAAGCAGCCCTGGAGCCAGGAGGAGACGTGAAGCATTGTTGGAGGAATATTCCCCATGTAAGTCACGTTCTTCTGTGTTGGTGTTTACAGTTTATATTTAGGCCACTTCCCTGAGCATATCAGGAGTTTCATTGAGTTCCATTGTTCATGTTGTTTGAGAAGATCTCAGAGCCACAACCAACTGTGTTGCTAAATGTGGTAGCTTGTATTGTTTAGGCGTTAGCTCTGTACGCAGATCTTACTTCCAGTGTCCGTACCACTGTAAAGAGTACGAGTATAAGTAGGTCTGGTGGTAAGCGCGCCCTTAATGCTATGTATTACACTATACGGGATCTCAACATGCATGGAATAAAGCATGAACGTTTGCCACGTACTGTCTGTTCGAGTCTCCCTCTCTCCAAACACACCCATAACCGTAACAAGTTTAGTCTAAACGAACTTCCAGTTTAAAATTTAATCGAGGAAAAACTCGCTGTATTTTTGTATTTTCATTGTATTTTAAATTTATAAAATGTTAAATAAATAATGAATTTTAATATAAACATATTAATGATTAATCGATAGTCTATCATTAATTCTCCTGATGATTGACAAAGAACATTTTATTAAATGCCCATCCCTTATTCACAGTGACACCATCTGCAGCAAGATGATGTTGTAGGTCTTTGGAGGTGGTCTGTGGGCTGTTTTTGACCATTGTCACCATCCTTCACCTTTGCCTCTCTGATATTTTACTTGGCCTGACACTTCTGGCCTTAACAAGAACTGTGCCTGTGGTCTTCCATTTCCTCTCTATGTTCCTCACAGTAGACACTGACAGCTTAAATCTCTTTGCGATAGCTTTTTGTAGCCTTCCCCTAAACCATAATGTTAAACAATCTTTGTTTTCACGTCATTTGAGAGATTATTTGAGGCCCCCATGTTTCCACTCTCAGAGGAGAGTCAAAGAGAACAACAACTTGCAATTGGCCACCTTAAATACCTTTTCTCATGATTGGATGCACGTGTCTATGAAGTTCAAGGTTTAATGAGTTTACCATACCAATTGTGTGTTCCAATAAATCAGTGCTAGGTAGTTTCAGGTATTCAAGTCAACAAAATGACAAGGGTGCCCATATGTATGCACCTGTCTAAATTCGTTTTGATGCATATTGCACATTTTCTGTTAATCCAATGAACCTCGTTTCACTACTGAAATATTGTGTCTTTCAGTTATTTGATAGATCAAAATGAAATTGCTAATCCAAACACCCAATTACTTATAAATGAAAACCATGGAAATTATCAGCGGTGCCTAAACTTTTGCATACGACTGTAATTGCCCTACAACCTGTGGCAGTAGTTTGTCGCTTGAATTCTGCAATATATTCCCCCTTCTGAGACTCAAAAAAATACCAGCGCTTTTCACAGAACGACGCATTTATTTGCAGTCATATGTATTTCCAAGCGTCTTTTTTGACTTTAAATGTCTTTTTAATAATGTTCTACCTCTCAAGCACAAGTTGCCGAAAATTAAAAATTCTCCTTGCGTCCAGTTGGGTTTAATTTTGGTTAGCCTGATTTTAGCATCAAGTCGATGTTGTCTAATAATAACACTGCTGAATATCCTTAATCCACTAATTGTTTACGAGCTGCCAGACTTGTACTGTAGAGGCTGACAATTGCTGAACATAATATAGATATTCAAAAAAGGTTTAGCCGTAGTGTCATTGAACATGTAACAAAGAATTATAAATTGACGAGACAGTATATAATTCTCAGTTTCATTTTTATAGTCAGTATTCTTCTCTGTTTCATGTTTGTAGTCAGTAATTCTCAGTTTATTGTTTAATCAGTGGCACTATAGCTACATATTCATTTAAATATCTTTAGTTTATTATGTCAATATCAATCAACCTACAGTATTGTTTAATTTATTTTCAATTAATTGATTAATTCAGTGACACCCATCCCGTATCGACCAATCACAGCAGGCATAGTACAAAAACTCCTTCATGGAACATTAACCCATCTATAGAAATCTATAGTCAACCACTGCCATTACTCTTAGCGTAAGGGTCGTCAGAATTCCTTACTAAAGGTTGGTCTCAGCAGCACTGTAAATATTTTTTAAAAGGTAACTCTTAGCTGAAAACATTAAGTGCTGTTTAGGAGTTCTTTTAGCGGTAAGATAAAATGATTTGTGAATTTCTTTGGGATTTTTATTTTTTATTTATTTGAATGTTTACTTAACCATGTGGGCATGTTAAGAACAATTTCTCAATTGAAACAGCGACCTGACCAAGAAAATATAAATTTCTGAAGGATGCTTAGCGCCTAATATTTGGAATGGCATCCAGTCGATACTTAGTCCAGGGATACTTATTCCTGCTCCTCGAGAGCCACCAGCCTGGAAGTCTCTAGGAGCAGGAATGCCTGCCTTAGTGCCTGTGGGTTGTTTTATTGTAATGTCTAAGGATTTTTATATTGATGAATATGTTTGTTTTAATTAACAGTGAATGTCTATGTATTGTGCATGTTTTCATTTGTATGTGTGGGCTTTGTTCCCAGGGCGCACTTGTGAATGAGATCTAGGTCTCAATGTTCACAATGAGCTCTTTGATCTTGGTCTTGGTGTTGAGGGCAAGGTTGTCGTTTGTGCACCATGCCACCAGTTGCTGGACTTCCTCCCTGTAAGTTGACTCATCATTGATGATGATCTGGCCTACCACTGTTTTGTCATCTGCAAACTTGTTGACGGTTAGATGCATGCGCAGGCACACAGTCGTGGGTGAAGATGGAGTAGATGAGAGGGCTCAGAATGCGGCCTTGTAGAACATCGAGGTTATGGGTAATTATAGAGGATTAGTGGTTGCCTACCCTAACTGATTTGGATCTTTTTTAAATTGTTCATTTAAAAAACAATAGGCTGCCTAATGTTTTTCATAGGAGCAATACACCACTGTAGAGTTTTCATATTATATTTATTTAATGATTCAGAAAGCCCTCTACAGCTTTGTTTTTGACTTTGCAATATAAAAATAATAATTGAATGGAATGTGTTGTAATCGTTCATGAGAATGTTGTGGCTTTATCAAATGTTTTTATAATTATTGGATTTAGAGTCGTCTTGACATAGCAAATTGACTATTCTCATATTAGTCTGCTGTGCACTGGTCTCTATTTGGCTAAAGACTGACATGTTGTTTTATTTCCTCAAATTTTCCTCCCTCCCAACTGTTCTTGTCCCATGTTTCCCCACTAACTCTGCTACATTGTTTTAACTCTGCTACATTGTTTTAACTCTGCTACATTGTTGTAACTCTGCTACATTGTTTTAACTCTGCTACATTGTTTTAACTCTGCTACATTGGAAGCCCCTCAAACCCCCCCTCGATAGATGCGGGATTCACATGTCGCAGAGCCGGACAATTTTTTTTTGCAGTAATCCTCCAACACAAAAGCTTTTAGCCAGTTCATGTACGGGATGATTACGCTCACCAACCATACCTCTGCGATTTAATTCACATGTGCCTGATCTGCACACAGGGTCGCTGGTAAGCAACGTGGCAAGGTAGATAATCCAATTTATCTATCTCAAATACCGGGCAGCGCTGTGCCAATTTGCGATCCCTCATGTTGGAGTAGACATAGTCGGGCTCGAACCGCTGACTATCATAGAGTAGTTTGTCCTGCAAGGCAGCGACACATGGACCCCGCAAAGACTGAATTGTTTTTATTCATTTTTTTCACCACAGTGTCTGTTATTTGTCTAATTCTAACAAATAGCTAACTCTACATCAGACATCCCCAAAGGGTGGTCGGCGGGGGCCTGTGGGGCTCTAGTGAAAAGCTAAAGAGCAAAGAATTGTCTAGAAATACAAATGCTGTGTTTCCATCGCCAGGCTCATCCACCTCATTAATTTGAGTGAGTACATACATTAAGAAGAACAATGTTTGTTCTGTGTGAAAAGCAGCAGGTTAAAGCAACATAAAACCTGCTTTTTTACAGACAGCTGGAGGAGCCAGTTACGTTTTTCAGTCACAGTTAATAACAAAAAGTACTCATATTGTATCCAGGGGCAAAAATCTGAAATCAACTTTGGAGGGGACAATTACATGAAATTTGCTTACGACCCATTTTTGAAGGGGACACCAAAAGTAGTGCTTTAACACATCCTACATTGTAATATGAAAAAAGAAATAGTTATAGCATTTTTCCTTATCAGTCCAGGACATATGCAGGTATTTATATTTACAATCAGTAATACCAATGGTACTGTGTGGGTATGGGTGAATTTTTGGAAATACAATGAGAATGGTGCGATCTCATCTATAAGAATCTCCACTGAAAGCCATCACAAAGTTGGTCTCAGTATTGAATGTATCTTACTACCAGTACCCAAAACTACACAATTACCCATGACAGCAATACCGCTGACTTAAAAACAATCTTGTTTCAGTCACCAGTTTAGATTGAGAGTGGGGTATCCATGGAATTGTCCAATTATGTCCCTATTTTACAAGTCTTAAAAAGAGGGAGCCATTTTTAATGTTGCTAAGGACTCAAAAAACTTAATTGAGACTCCCTGATTCTGCCAGTCTGTCTCTGGCTGTCTGACCCCAGCTCTGATGTCTGTGTGCCCTCACTACCTGCCATAATGATATCATCATTAAAACATTTTCATTAGCCTTTCAATTCGTTCAAATTTATAATTGATCTTCTAATATATATATATATATATACATTTTGGTGTAATAAAGATGATCTTTCTGTCTTTTATGTCACTTTTCTACCAGGCTTCGTTTTGTATTGGCTGGCTTCCTACAATAGCAGAATTCATTTCTGTGGTGTTTTCAATAATCTTTGCTATCATCAAAGGTCGTGCTTTCAGACGGTAGACAGACATGAACACTCTGTCACCTTGCTACAGTAGCTTCTCTCATTGACCACATTCAAACAGCTGCAAACACTGGTTGATGCTACTGTAGCTAGCAACAATACCGAAGACTGGTGTTAATAATGTTAATGTGTCTTATGGTACAGTGGTAGAAGTCAAGAAATGTCTAACATATCCTTTGTTTGAACTACTTACTGGAGGTCAGTCACCAACAACAGACTGTCTATTCTATTCCCAAACACACTGTACCTGTCTGTATCAACTACTGGAATGGGAGTGGATCAAACCATTGTGAGAAAAAGGGCAAACTTTAAACGTGCTTTTAAGTGTCTATATTCAGCACAATTTCTTAATTGCGTATTATTAATATGGATCAAAATTACATAGTTAGGAATACAGAATATATTGGGGGATGCGTCCCCCTCATTCCCCCGGGATTTCCTCCTATGAATGTATCACAAATTCTCCATACACATTACAATAGGTTTTGTTTTAAACCTTTTTTTAAGCATTTACATTATTAGGATAATTACCAGAAAATCCCTCTCCCTCATTTCCCAGACAGGCACACACAAAACACATGACTCCAGTCTGTCCGCACAGCTCCCTTTCTTTCCAAACAGTTGTGTAATTCAGACTTCCTAGTTGGCTAGTGATTGTTGTTCTAATTATCAATCTATATTTATTTTCTGTCAACTCATACAATAGTTTTTATAGTGTTGTATAGTAGCTAATGTAGTTGTGGTTATGGCGAGAGCTTTTTTGTCTGAACTTTTATTATTTACCAGTGATCATTAGAACATAGTATGACGTATTTAGATAATTATAATTGTAAAGCCAAAAAACTATCAAGTAGAATTAAGATCTATGTAGCACAAGGAAGTTACTGTCTGCCCATTTTTGTTAAGAGCACTCCTCTCCACCCCGACTTTTTCAGTTACAGGCACAAGGGTTGGGGAAATGAAGCCTGTGTTGGTATGCAAACAAGCTACTGTGTCTAACACCTATAAAACAGCACAGTAGTCCCCTCCTCTGTGTTCACACTATTTCTGATACTTCAAGCAGTGTCTGGATATTACAGAGTTCAGGGAGTCCCAGCCAATTGATATGTATAAAAGCCAATGATGTGTACTGCACCAGTAAGAAAGTGCAATGCTGCATATTGATTGCATCCAATTATGACAACATGTATGTGATTGTTTTCAGACTTTGGTTTAAAGTATGCAATGTTATTATTGGAGGTTTATTTTGACAGACTCTAATAAAATGCTCTCAGTTCCAAGTTATACCATAGAAAGTTATACCAAACTGATTTAATGAATAAAAAATGTGTACAAATGATTTTCCTTTCTCTCTCCTTACAGGAGTGGTGACAGAGAGCAATCATGAAGCCCCTACTCTATGGTAGGTGGTTAATAGGGGCATGGCTTTGGTTTCTTAGTGTGCCTGTTGTATGGGCAACGACCTACAAGCTTGCGTTGATTGGTCCGTGGACATGTGACATTGTGTTCTCTCAAGCATTGCCAAGAGTAGCAGCTAACTTAGCCTTGTCACGGCTACATAAAGATCCTCGACTAAAGGGCGGTTACTGGTATGATATCAAGGTTTTCACCGAGCCTTGCAGTTCTTCCCACGGTCTGTCTGACTTGGCCAAGCTGAAAGGTTATGGCCATGCCTACCTCGGCCCCTTCAACCCAGCACTGTGCTCTGCTGCTTCCCTATATGCCAGTCATTGGGAAGCAGGTCTTATGTCGCCTGGCTGTCTGAATGCTGAAAGGAGGAGCCCAGTGTCCCTCCCCCCTATAACTCCCCCTTCACACATTCTTTTCACCGTATTGAGATACTTCCGCTGGGCTCATGTGGCTGTTGTATCAGTTCCTAGCGATCTATGGGAGGCCACAGGAGAGGAAGTTGCATCATCATTGCGGGCCATGGGATTGCCGGTAGGCCCAGTGCTTACTATGAATATAAAGGAGAAAGGGTCCCGTGCTACCCTGCGCACCATAATGGAGGCTGACAGGGTCAAAGGTAAGTGTAGTTCTTTTTCAGAATGACCTACTTTTAATACATACATTTTAAACTACAACAGGACAATCAAATGACAATTTAAGTATATTATTTCCACCTAACAGGGCCGGTTCTAGCTGGGGGCAAATACTGTTTGCATGGCAACACTATATTATGCTGGCAACACAAACTCTGATTTTTCTTTTCAAAATAATAGCGCTCGTAATTCATTACAATAATCATTGTTAATTCATTGCATAGACACAGGAGGTAGTGGGTATATGTTCATGTGTTCCTAAAATTTGTCTATTGTTGAATAAAACAGACTCTAATAGCTTTGTAATGAATTCACAATGATTATTGCAATTAAATAAAATGAGCGCTATTAAATCTGAAAAGAACAATCAGAGCTTGTGTTGCCGGCATAATATATTTTTGCCAGGCAAACAGTGTTTGCCACCAGCTAGAACTGGCCCTGCCACCTAACCATTCAATAATTTATAGTCCTCAAATAAATATATTAATCCTGGATAGCCATCTTACCACCCAGACAGTTTTAATAAAAGAGTAACTCTCACAAAACTCTTTTGTCATCAGAAACGTGATATTTTGACCATATTTATAATGGAAATGTCCATTCTGCTCCTCATTTTGAGAGTTTGTTGTAATGTGATAGTTTGACTTGTTTCGTACTAAATCAAGGTCTTTGTAGCCTCTATTTCAAAACTGCTATTACAATCTTGATGTAAAAGTAGCTATACCTTCTTTAAGGTGCTTCTATGTCACTTAAGAGAGGTGTCCTGTACAAAGTACAGTCCTTTCGAAATGTGGGGGTGGTAGTTCCTCAAAGGTTACTATAAAAGATGGTGGTGTCGAGAGTTCAAAATGTGGTTAGTCATTACAGTAAATTCATATTGTTGGACAAGCCACAGAAATAGGCCACTTTCCTTTATTGCAGTTGAATAAAGTGACAGATTTTGTGACAGATTGAGCTTTGTTGTGCCTCTTCCAACATTGAGCAATGTTTGAAGTGGCAGGTCACACCTGAATTCATGGGTGAGAGTAACTACTTTAAAGTATATACCAGAGTTATAGATACAGAACAACAATGAATTAAAGGGGATTGAAATAGGACTGTAGCATTCTGGTGTTTAGTGACTAACCACAGATCCTCTCTGACCCCCCCCCCCCCCAGTGGTGATCATGTGTATGAGCTCTGTGTTGGTTGGAGGAGAAGAGCAACGTGAGTTGCTATTGACTGCATTGGACCTGGGCATGGTGTCAGAAGGTTATGTGTTCTTGCCCTACGACACATTACTGTATGCACTGCCCTACCAGGACACCGCATTCTCTGGATTAGCAAATCAGACCCTACGGGTACGCAAGGCCTATGATGCAGTATTAACGATCACCATGGACTCCGAAGAGAGCTTCTACGATACATACCGGCAGATGCAGAAGAATCAGGAAATACAGAGTCGTGTCCCCGCCGAGGAGGTGTGTGTGTTTGTGTGTAAGAGAACGTATTTGTACCATCATCTTAACATACTCTATAACATGCTGCATGTATATGTTTGTTGCAGGTATCGCCTCTCTTCGGTACCATCTATAACATGGTGTACTTTGCTGCAATGGCCATAGAGGAGCGTCGTCAGGCAAAAGGGGGCCAGTGGGTATTTGGTAATGATTTTGGCCAATCAGAGGGTGGATTTGAATTCCAGGGTTTCAATCAGGTCATCTCTGGAGGGGAAAATGGAAAAGGGATGCACACCCGTTACGTTGTGCTGGATTCAAACGGTGGGGAGAAACTGCACCCCACACACACCCTGGACCCCTCACTTAAATATTCAACACTACGACCTCTGCCTTGGTCCATCTCTTTCCCTGGGGGGAAACCACCCTCAAGCAGCTATTGTTGGTTCAGCTCTGAAACTGCTTGCAGAGGAGGTGAGCAGCATGTACTTTTATGTTAATTAATGTTTCTGTGATCCATATCTGTAAACGTGTACAGTAGTAGATGAAATCAGTCATATAAGTATCTTGGTATATTAATATGTGATACATGAAAGGGGGTTATATATTGGCATGCAATATTAACCGCAACAGTCTTTATGGTTCTGAATCAAACCATCAAGTAATTTCCAGGCCCAGATCTACAGGTGGGCAAAGTCGGGCAGTGCCCCCAGGGGCATCATGCCCATTGAAACTGAGTCGGGCACGTGCCCCTTCAGATTTTTGAGCCAAGTGGATTTTCCTTTTAATATCAGTATTTGTGGGCACCTGTTTCCGTGTGTTGTGCACACTGTGCACCCTTAAAAAAAATAGGTGCATGACGCTTCTGAGTGCCCCCCAATATAATTTTTACCCCCGAGTTCGGTTTCCCCATAAGCATTGCAAATGGTATATTAATTAATATCCCCCATTGATAAAAAATGCCCCCCAGTCATTTCATTCTGGAGCCAGGCATGTTCTAATGCTGCTATATGGTTGAAATGGTCCATGAAATATTTACATAGTGTATCAGCGTTATGACAACCCTGGAATTAGAGGCTTATCCTTTGTACATTTATACATTAAGCATTTGTAAAGAGAGCACATGTAATGCTAGGGAAATTTCTATTCTTGTCTTTAATTGTTAATACATGTATTAGTTAAGAATAGTTAGTCGGGTAGAAGCAGGTCTAAATTAGCTATTCCCAAAGTTGTGTACATGTACCCCTGGGGGTACATGTATTGAAGTTTGGGGGTAGGCCAAAAAAGGTGTAGTTTAACATGTGAAACAGGTGATGTTTTCTCACCTGAATAGCCCAGCCTCATTGCCAAAAATAAACCCAATAACACCATGTAGTGTTCAGATAAACAACAACACGTCATATAATTGAAATTCCATTCACTGATGCCCATATGTAGTCAAACGTTGGTAGTTGCTAATTGTTTTAGTCGCTAATCTCAAAAATGAATAACTGGTTAAAAAGAGTTAGGCTCACATCCAAAGACATGGCAGAAACCTACTGTATAATACAAGCAGTAGGCCTACTGATTA
>JACXGM010001455.1:36154-54882 GCA_016801145.1 Umbra pygmaea
ATATATATATATATATATATATATATATATATATATATATATATATATATATATATATATATATATATATATATATATATATATATATATATATATATATATATATATATATATATATATATAGAAAGAACACAAATACACACAGTCTTTGTATTCACAAATACTATAAACAATAATCAAATAAATATATATGTAAGAGTCCATGCTCATAGTCCATGCACACCAGCCCTCACTGAGCTGGGTGTGACAAGTCCTGATTAACCAAATTTAGCTTTTTCATCCAGCTAATTATTAGAATCAAGTGAGTGAGTTACGAGTTTTAAATGAGTGTAGAAGCAATATTGTTTAGTCTTAGGTTTAAAAGAATGAACAGTAATAAGCTGTCACAAAGCTTTTGGTACAGTGGGATTGTAAGTACATCAAATTAACATTAATGCTTTCCACACAATAAGCCAGTTTAGTTTAGTGATGTGTGCCAGCTGGTGTTGAATATTATATATTCTGTTGACCAAGTTTGTCACAATTACTAAAGGCAGTCTGGACCCTCTCTGGTGTACAGGCTCCTGCCTCATCATGATATAGGTGATCATTTTTTAAATGCTGGCCCTTACCGTTTTGTCTCCCTCATGATGTTCAGGTTCTTGCTATAGCTGCTCACAGTGCGTTTTGTTTTTCCTGGGATTATACAGTATCTCACAAAAGTGAGTACACCCCTCACATTTTTGTAAATATTTGATAATAACTTTTCATGTGTCAACACTGATAAAATGACACTTTGCTAGAATGTAAAGTAGTGAGTGTACAGCTTGTATAACAGTGTAAATTTGCTGTACACTCAAATTAACCCAACACACAGCCAATCAGGTCTAAACCGCTGGCAACAAAAGTGAGTACACACCTAAGTGAAAATGTCCAAATTGGGGCCAAAGTGTCAATATTTTGTGTGGCCACCATTATTTTTTAGCACGGTCTTAACCCTCTTGGGCATGGAGTTCACCAGAGCTTCATAGGTTGCCACTAGAGACCTTGCCCTCCACCTACCATTTGAGGATTCACAGATGCTTAATAGGGTTTAGGTTTGGAGACATGCTTGGCCAGTCCATCACCTTTACTCAGCTTCTTTACCAAGGCAGGGGTCATCTTTGAGGTGTGTTTGGGGTCATTATCATGTTGGAATACTGCCCTGCGGCCCAGTCTCCAAAGGGACGGGATCATGCTCTGCTTCAGTATGTCACAGTACATGTTGGCATTTAAATTTCCCCCAATGAACTGTAGCTCCCCAGTGCTGGCAGCACTCATGCAGGCCCAGACCACTACACTCCATGCTTGACTGTAGGCAAGACACACTTGTCTTTGTACTCCTCACCTGGTTGCCGCCACACACACTTGACACCATCTGAACCAAATAGGTTTAACTTGGTCTCATCAAACCGCAGGACATGGTTCCAGTAATCCATGTACTTAGTCAGCTTGTCTTTAGCAAACTATTTGCTGGCTTTCTTGTGCATCATCTTTAGAAGAGGCTTCCTTCTGGGATGACAGCCATGCAGACCAATTTGATGCAGTGTGCGGCGTATGGCCTGAGCACTGAGAGGCTGACCCCCCACCCCTTCAACCTCTGAGCAATGCTGGAAGCACTCATATGCCTATTTCCCAAAGACAACCTCTGGATATGACGCTGAGCACGTGCACTCAATTTCTTTGGTTGACCACGGTGAGGCCTGGTCTGAGTGGAACCTGTCCTGTTAAACTGCTGTATGGTCTTGGACATTGTGCTGCAGTTCAGTTTCAGGGTCTTAGCAATCTTCCTATAGCCTATTCCATCTTTATGTAGAGCAACAATATTTTTTTTTATTCACAGAGAGTTCTTTGCCATGAGCTGCCATGTTGAACTTCCAGTGACCAGTATGAGGGAGTGTGAGAGTGATAACACCAAATCTAACACACCTGCTCTCCATTCACACCTGAGATCTTGTAACACTAACGAGTCTCATGACACCGCGGAGGGAAAATGGTTAATTGGGCCTAATTTTCACTGTGTGAAAGGTGTGTTCTCACTTTTGTTGCCAGCGGTTTAGACCTTAATGGCTGTGTGTTGAGTTATTTTGAGGGGACAGCAAAGTTACATTGTAGCAAAGCCTTGTTTCTTCAGTGTTGTCACATGAAAAGTTACAATAAAATATCTACATAAATGTGAGGGGTGTACTCACTTTTGTGAGATACTGTATATGGACAGAAGTAATATTGTGTACTGGACAGGAATGTCAAGGTACAGAGTTCACAATAAACCTAAAAGAAGCCAGTGAGAGCAGGTTGGTTCGTCTTATCCCCTCAAAAAAGGCCAGTGTACATATAAAGGTATTGGGTAAGAATATGAATTATTACATATATATAGACAGAATCTAGAAAGTCTCCCAGGTGAAATTCTAAGGGTTTGATTTCCACAGGGGATCAGTACAGCCTATGCATACACTGACTACTGTACATTGGTTAGGGTTGTCTGCTGAAGTTCTGAAATATAATATATCTTTACCAGACAAGAATGGACAGTTGGCGGCTCAGAAGAAGCAGGAGCATTTATGGACCCTGAGTGTCTGAGGCACAGATATGTGGCTTAATCATTCCAGCATCTAGCTGCTTCTGAGGCAGACATTTTAGGAATGATTCCTGAACAGTATAAATGCTATGATTTGACAAACGTTTACCCTAATGTAGGCAGCTTGCTGTGTGTATAGTTCTGAAAATAAAAGCCACATATAAATGTAATACGTCGACTGCAAGGTGTAAGAATAGTGCAGCTCCAATTATGTAGGCTAATTTCAACTATATGTTAACAAGAACCTAACCATGACTGCACCAATATAATGAAGTCATAGCCATTACAAGCAGGATATCTATATATGGAAAAACAACAAGGTACCGGGCGCATTTTACAATTGACAACAAAAACAATAGGATTACAGCTGCTAGCTAAAACTAAATTGCAGCTATATAATTAGTTTATGTAAACAAATACAACACTAACTAGAGGTTGCTCATAACACATACAGTAAATGTGTATTAATAAAATGCGTTACAGTACCAGGTTTGATGATTCTATTTAATTATTTTCTGTTGAATCATTCCACATATGGTTTCAGTTAGCCATTCTTGGTCTGCATCTTCAACAGCTAGTATACAGTACAAGCTACAGTGTATGAACTAGAAGATGTGAAAAATCAGTGGGTTTTCCAACTTTATCCACAATTATTCTTATAGTTCTAAAATCTTTTTAAATCCGGTTAGACTTTTTCATTCATTTTTGCCAATTGTGGCTGGTTTATTTTTTTTATGATAATTTTTTTTTATTTTCCATAATTTCCATCATGTTGTTCTTCTCCATTCCTGCATGACCGCAACCATTTCAACATGACCCTCTGTAGCACAAAGTTTTAATGAACATTCTCATAGAATAGCAGATGAACATGGCAAAAATAAAATAAACAACTTGATAAAACAATCAAAATAGAATATCCATGTTACTGTAACATGGTGTTTTAAGGCCATCTTGTGGTGAATGTGTTACATCAATTGATGTACAGTCGTGGTCTAAAGTTTTATGAATGCCACAAGTATTGGTCTCCACAAAGTTTGCTGCTTCAGTGATTTTAGTGATTTTATCTGCTGAAACCCTAAACCTAATTTTGTTTGGAATTGTGATCGTTGGTTATAAGTCTTAGATAAGATGAAGCCACTTTTAGACAATGTACAGTAGGACAATGTCATTTTTTAAAACTTGTCTTTGGTAGAGCTTGGCAATTTTAATAGGGCAATTATGTGACTTGAACCGACACACACACTTTATAGCTATTATCCCCAACACTGTGACCTTTCCCAACCACCCCCAACGTTCCCCCAGATCATTGCTGCAAATATGTATAATATATAATATAAAAATATATATTCATAATCAACTTGCCTGCTTAGATAACGGTAATGTCACCTCTATAATCACTGTCAAAGTTGTGTCTCATGTATACATTTAGGAAAACATGAATATGTATCCAGACTTGTTTACATGACAGTATTTTATTTATGTAGATTGTTTACATATTATTAAGTACAAGTACAATTCAATTACACTTTACAAGCTAACAAAATTAGAAGCTGAATTAACTTATGTGCTTTTCTAGACAATGTACATATTACGATTGAAAAGTTAAAAGGTGTAACATGCAGATTGTAAGGGGGATGATTGGATGGCCAAGATGGAAGTTGTCTATTAAATGCCCTCCTATGTGTTTTTGTCATTTGTAATATACAGCGTTTCTTTCTGTGTGTGCTCTTTCTTTGTAGAAGCTCAATGAGGAGAGTATTATGAGGAGTCTGTTGGAGTCGCGGACTCCAATTCGCTCCCTCTCTGGTTGTTTCAGCTACATTCCAGCCACACCAGAGAGCTCTAATGTTTGCTTGTTGGAGGTAACACACCTTAATATGGCCTGTGTTTCTTTCGTCAACTAACAAATATCTTAATCACTGAGAATTTGTAATGCGTTGTTTTTAGGGCGACTATGTCTGGCTGAAGAAATGTCCAAATGGAAAGAATATGTTAAATGTAAGCCGTGCCACACAGGCCTTATTCTTCCAGGTAAATCACACACAAATATTTTGTGCATATATATGTTTATATATCCAGTAAATACTGTACAGCTCTGGATAAAATTAAGAAACCACTGCAAAATCATCAGTGTCTCTGTGTTTACTATTGTTTGAGTAAAATTAACATTTTGGTTTTATTCCATCAACTACTGACAACATTTCTAAAAAAATCCTTATAAAAATACTGTCATAGAGAGCATTTATTTACAGAAAAATACAACTGTCCAAAATACTATGCAGTGTTCTCAGACCTCAAATAATGCAACAAAGTTCATATTCATTTTTAAACAACACAATACAGTGTTACCTTAGAAAGAGTTCAGAAATCATTATTTGGTGAAATAATAATAATTGGATTTTATGTGTCTTGCCATGCTCTCTACCAGTCTTTCACATTGATGTTGGGTGACTTATTTAGAGAATTTAACAGCTTAGCTTTGTTTGATGGCATGTGGCCAGTCGAAATGATTTATGACTCATGGAGGTTTCCTCTAAAATGTCATGATTTTATTAAATTATAAAATTAATTAGTCTGGGACCCCCCCAACAAAGAAAATTTCAAAACCTGCTTGTGATCATTCATCTTGATCACATTCCAGAGGTTTTCAATGGGGTTGATTAAAGGAAGCTAAGCAGTGGTCGCTTAATTCTTTCCAGAGTTGTAAATATTCCTCCTTTTGCTTACTGTATATGTTTTGTTTATTGGGGCGGCAATGTGGCCTAGTCTAAAGAAAATCTGACTATTGACAGGTTCCTGATTCAAATCCCCAACTGCCATGATGAAAGCCCTTTCGTTTTGTCCCTGAACAAGACCACTGACCCTAGTTTCTTCTACCCCCCCCCTTGTAGCATTCCCCGCAGGTTGTTAATGTGAATAATTGGTCTTTAGGAGGATGGTTTGAGTTTTTGAAATCAAAGCAATTGCCCTTATTACCTAGATTCAGTTGAACAAGTATAGAGTATATCATTTTTATGATTCTTGGTGCTGTATTGAAAAAGTTGTGGGAGCATGAAGCATTAGCTTATCACAGTTGCTGGCAATCTATGAGAACTACTTGGAATGCTTCTCAAAGGCATGGAAGTAAGAAGTTTAACCACTCCAAAACTTGGTGGTTGGTTGGCTCAGTGGAGCTGTATCAACTTTCTCACTCCGACTTTTTTGTGTTCTGCCCGCACACAGTCTCATGGCAACTGCACAAATATGGCATCAGAGGATCAATGACAAATGACAAATGGCTTGGCGGAGTCAAGGTTGTACATTTTTGAGAAAAGTTATTGCGAGTGCACAGTTTAGCTAAAACAGTGTTTCTCAAACCTCTACTGGGGGACCACTGGCTATCTCACATTTTTCTTGTAGCCCTCAACTAGCTCACCGAATTCAAGCAGGTAAGGGCTTGATGATCAGTTAATAATAATAATAATAATACATGGTACTTACATAGCGCTTTTCAAGTACCCAAAGACGCTTTACAAAATTAGCAAAACAAGGAACAAAGGAAAAAAAGACAACAGCACAAGGGGAAAGAGGAAGGGGTTTTGGGAATGCTTGTTTAAACAGACAAGCCTTAAGGCGGTGGAGGATGATGTTAACAGAGTCAGAGTCATTGATGGATTGAGGGAGGGATTTCCAGAGTCTGGGAGCAACACTGGAGAAAGCCCTGTCACCAAAGCTTTGTAGCTTGGACCTGGGGGTGATGAACTAGAGCGGCATGAGCGTGTGTGTTGATAGGGGAGAAGAAGGTCCGAGAGGTAGGAGGGAGCAAGGTGGTGGAGGATTTATAGGTCAGAAGGAGCATTTTGGACTGAATGCGCTGGGAGGCAAGGAGACAGTAAAGCTCACTGAGGATAGTGATGATGTGCTCCCAGGACTTAGAGTGAGTCAGACGCCTGTCTGCAAACCTTTGAAACATTTGTAGCTTATGGAGATTTTAGGTGTTGATTCTGGGCAAAAGAGAGATTTGACAAATTTATTCAGTTGTCTTAGTTCTGGGATATATCTAATACTTTGCATAGCTGGGAGTCTGTCAGGAGAGGTTTGAGAACCACTAGGCTAGAGCAAGCAAGATTGTCCATGCCTAAAGAGAGGCAAACTTAGTTAGCAAGCAGATATCTTGTTTGCGTGCGCAGATATCTAGTTTGCATTTGCAGAATATTTCATGGTAGAAAAACTGTACAGAATTTGATTCATAAGCAGAAAAACAAGTTGAGAGAAGAACTCCACTAGGTTGCATGCAACCTAAAACAAATGGGAATTCAGGCACATTAGCGGATTTCTAGCCTTTCCTAGTTTCGACTTCTAAATAATATCCTGTCATTTAAAATCTGAAGGAAAAAATCATTAGAAACAAAATTTGTCATTTTGAAAATATATTGCTATATTATTTTTAGTGCTATCAGTTAAAACGCGTTATTAACGGCGTTAACGCAAATTCATTTTAACAGCGTCAATTTTTTTATCGAGAGATTAACGTTCTTTTTGGCCTGGCAAACTTTGTAGTTTTTTTCACACACTGTTGCAACAACTAGTAATGTTAGAAAAACTACAACACTACACTGGATCTAGCTAAACCGGAAAACAAAACGACAGGCACGCTACACAAAACATATCAATGGCACACACTTGTTTAAGCTTGCGAGCTGGCCAAAGAGTAGTATGCTACGTTACCTTTTGAGTGGATGGCGAGCGCGAAACGCCGAAATGGATGCCAATAGAATTCAGAATGGAAAGTTTACTTTTAAAAAGTTGCAAAATGGTTCCATTGACAAGACCAGAGTGATCTGTGTTTTTGGTCGTTGTGAACTGAGCTATCATTGCAGCACGTCCTGTCTAAAGTATCACTTGATGGTAAACCTGTGTGAGTCGTGACTCACTCTGATCTTTCACCCGAGTCTTTAAAATAACTCATGAGTCGTGAGTCTTTTGTATCATTAACCCGGATCAGTTGAGTCCTAATCAAATTCGACCTAAAATGATAAAAGCACCACAAACAAAACTCTTGTAACATTAGTTACTACTAGTCCTAGCCATCTTAGCTGCCAAAAGCTTTATAAATTACAATTTCATAGGCAAACACAACTCTACAAGTCAACTTAAGCAACCGAGTGAGCAGAGCGACAGGTTATAGGAACTTCCCGATCCGCAGACCCGGAAACATTGCAGACTCGCAGACCATGGGACTCGTGAGTTGTCGAGGACATGTGAGTTGTGGAGGACTCATGAGTTGTCGAGGACTCATGAGTTGTCGATCACTCTTGAGTTGTGGAGGACTCATGAGTTGTCGATCACACATGAGTTCTTGCGTGAGTCAGTCAATCGCATGAATCAGCCGGATACCTTGTTTAAAATAATATACACTGTTCTGCACGTAGCCTAGCTTAGGTTTGGTGTATAAATGTAGTTTATTAAAATGCAATTGGGTCGAGCAGCCAGTCTGAAACATTGCAAGCTCGGCACGCCTCACAGAACATGGGACTCATGAGTTGTCTAGGACTCGTGAGTTGCGAAGGACTCGTGAGTTGCGAAGGACTCGTGAGTTGCGAAGGACTCGTGAGTTGCGAAGGACTCGTGAGTTGCGGAGGACTCGTGAGTTGCGGAGGACTCGTGAGTTGCGGAGGACTCACGAGTTGCGGAGGACTCATGAGTTCTTGCGTGAGTCAGTCAATCGCGCGAATCAGCCAGCTACGTTGTCATGAGTGGATCTGTATCAAACGAGTGAGTGAAGTCTCTCCTCACGTCAGGGTAAAGCAAATCCACAACAAAAGCACTATTATAATGTAAATATTTATGTCGTTTTTCTTAGCATTTATTATTTGCACATTTTGCATGTTTGTTCCATTTGATTGTTGTGTTTGTATTTAGTATATTTTATTGTTATATTTATGTTTGTTCCATTTGATTGTTGTTTTTGTATTTAATATATTTTAATTTTTACATTTATTTTTGTTGTATTATTGCTATAGTAATTTGCACATTTTACAGTTTCTTCCTTTATTAATGACATTGCCTATGCCTGGCTAAATGTTGTGTTTCTTTTTTCATGTGCCTTTTTAAAATAAATTTTTGTTAATAAATTCTGGAATAGTGAGTCTGCATCGTGTGATTCCACAGAACTTCCTACTACGTTAGTGGTTAGAGAGAATGGGCTACAACTGAGTTTCCTTGGAGATTTGGCAATAATGACTCAAGTGACTCAAGTGACTTGGGTCAGTTTAGTGAGTGACTCAGAATAACCCGAATCCTTAAAATGAATCGAGTTTGCCAGGCCTACTTGATGGCAGCACACAGCTGATACGAATTCTCCACCCCCTCGTCAAAGGCAGGCGACAATGGATGACTTTAGATAGTATATGCCAATTTTGTTTTCAATAAAAAAGATTTGCACAAATCAAGACGATCCACTTTTCCATGTAGATAACAGCATTAAAATGAGAAAAAAAATTATGGGACAAAAAGAAATCAAGGGACATTTAGAACAGATAAAAATGTGTGATTAATTGCGAGTTAACTATGACATTAATGCGATTAATCGCGATAAAATATTTTTATCGTTTGACAGCACTAAATTGATTTTACAATGTTGTTAAATAACTGTAATAATATTTAAAAACAAAAAATATTTGCACCGTAAATGTATACAATATTCAATAAAAAGACCAGTGGTTTCTAACCATCTCCTGGAGTACCCCCAGCAAGTACATGTACAGTATTTGAACTACTCCTAAGCTAGCACACCTGATTTAACCTGTCTACTAATTAACAAGTCCTTGATAATTATATCTGGTGTAATAGTTCAGGGCTGCAGCTAAACTGTGGCACGGCCAGGGATACTCGAGAAAATGTTTGGGAACCACGAGTTTAGACTGAGTGCTGACCATATAGCTTAAGCCAGAGCTGCCCAACTCTGTTCCTGGAGATTTACTGTCCAGTAGGTTTTCCCTCCAACCCCAGTTGTGGGGAAACGTCTTTAGCTTTCATTTAGCTAATTATTTGAATCAGGTGTGCTAAATTAGAGTTAAAAGAAAACATACAGGATGTTAGATCTCCAGAAACAGGGTTGGGCAGCCCTGGATTAAGCAAAATAGTGTACCCATGAAATATGGTATCGCCTTAATCAGGTACACACTCAGAGTTCATCTTATTGAAGTGTTTATTTCAATATTAGTGGCATCAATATTTTAGAGATATTTTATTTTTTATTTTACCTTGAGCCCTACATCAACAATGAGAAGCATCCCCCCAAAATACTAAATATAAACACATAAATTCATGAATTCAAACTATATTACAGTGGGGAGAACAAGTATTTGTTACACTGCCGATATTGCAGGTTTTCCTACTTACAAAGCATGTCCAAGCCTGTCTGAAGTTTGCCAATGACCATCTGGATGATCCAGAGGAGGAATGGGAGAAGGTCATGTGGTCTGATGAGACGAAAGTAGAGCTTTATGGTCTAAACTCCACTCGCTGTGTTTGGAAGAAAAAGAAGGATGAGTACAACCCCAAGAACACTATCCCAACCGTGAAGCATGGAGGTGGAAACATCATTCTTTGGGGATGCTTTTCTCCAAAGGGGACAGGACGACTGCATTGTATTGAGGGGAGGATGTATCGTGAGATCTTGGCCAACAACCTCCTTCCCTCAGTAAGAGCATTGAAGATGGGTCGTGGCTGCATCTCCCAGCATGACGACGACCCGAAACACACAGCCAGGGCAACTAAGGAGTGGCTGCATAAGAAGGCCTAGCCAGTCTCCAGACCTGAACCCAATAGAAAATCATTGGAGCTGAAAGTCTGTATTGTAACAAGTATTTTAAGATCCTCCCTAGCTGGCTCCGTCACATCACTGTTTTCAATGCAAGATCTCGGTATGTCACAAGATTCTCACTCACATGAACCCAGCACCAATCACCGAGCCAGCAGATCACAAAGTCCCAAGTCACATGAACACAGCACTCCCTACAGATCACAATCACCAGAATACTGAACACCTGCACTCCCTTCATCAACACTATTTTATCAACACATCAACACCTGTTTCTGCCTTTTGGATTCTGCCCGTCTGATCGTCTACTTTGCAAGTATACCTGTATCCCGAATACCTCTGCTTGCCTGACTTTTCTGTTCCTTGGATTTGCCCTATTCTCTGACCTCCCGGATATCGAACCCTCCTGCCTGTCTCCTGGATATTCTTTGCCTGCTGGATTCTGTACCTACTAACAGACAGTTTTGTTTATTTGTGTATAATCCTGAACTGTTCATTAAAAACCCATAACCATTCCTGGTAGTCTGACTCTTTACAATTATTGTATGTTCTGCAAGTAGATATTTTGATAAAAATGGTTAAACATTAGTGTAGGTAGCCCCTTTTATGCCAATTTCAAATTTTTAATTGCAAAAGTTTTCTGCTCTGTCACTGGCTCTGTCACTGGATTTACAAAATCCCTTTATGATAAGCAAAAATATCAAATCTGCTAGAAATTATAGGGCGTCTGTGACAACTTAAGGACTAGCAAAGATGCGTCTCTGAACTACTCATTCTGACCAAGCATAGGTGACGGAAGCGAGTGGTGATTTGGCTCCGATCTGGGAGTTTTGTCACAGACATAAAAAAATTGTCTGGACAGCTAAATTGGCGCTAAAATTGTGTAGTGTATACTTGGCTTAAGGTACATTTTTTAACTTAAATTACCCTGAAGATGCCTACAGAAACTTTTAAAACTGTCTTCTCAACTAATTTTTCTGCTTACAGGTCAAATTCTCCACTTTTGTTGTATATTTTTCCCCAATTAGACATTCTTCCATGCCAACAAGATATCGCTTCTCTCTCGCCAGGGAGAATTTTGCTTGCTCTAGCCAAACTGTACACTTTCAACAACATTTCTGCTCCCAAGTCTTGTTCTCCTCCCTCTTCGTAATGTACAATTTTGCTCGCGCAAGTTATACTATGCATATGTGACATTTGTCATCGATCTGACACCATACACAAAGTCTTGCAGAAGCATAGTGCAGGCACACACAAGGAAGTTAAAATTGCTCATGTCATGCTTGTCTGAATCCAGGTATGTAGGATAATGGCTTTGATTAAAAAACTATGGATGATCCGATTATCCGTATCTGTGCTCAGAATTGGCTTGGCCTTCCCGGAAGTGGATGTAGGCTACCCAACAGTCCTTCCTTCAAGCCTGAAATCAATACAGTTTGCTCAGCAATTGCTTCATTCAGAACTAAATCAATTACAGAACAGACTCTGACTTTAGCTAAAGAGCAATGTTTCTGATCAAACACATGGCAATAGGTGTGCAAACTATATCAATGTCAGGCCTAAATTGCTTCCAGGTAGCTCCAGCCACTTCTTAGAATGCCACCCCAATTCAGAGCATGGAAATGGATACTCGGAGCATCCCTAGCAAAAAAGCTAACTATTGCGTTAATCAACTTGCCTGATTAATAATGGTACCATGTTCAAAAATATATAAACAAAAGGAAGACCAGAACTTTGTCCGTTACTGCCAGGGGAATAGGTTAGATTCAGGTTTTAAAGACTAGACATTAATAATGTGATATTTTAAAATTAAGTATGCCATTAAGGGGATCACAATCAAAATTCATAGAAAAATGGCAGACTTTTATTTCCTATTTTAATGGCTTGCAGAGGCTCCCCTCTGATCTGAGTCAGATTATATGAAGCTCCTAGTCCAATAACAGTATAACTTCCGTTATTGAATGTATTTGTATTTGTATTTTGTTAGTGTGTTGTCAGTTGGTTTAGGTGATTTGTGGGGGTTGGGGGAGGGGGGTGGGTGGGCTGGGGATGGGTAGCGGGGGAGGGTGGTTTGGAGGTTGGGGATTATGTTGGGGGGAACTAAAATTGTAAAAACTATTGATATATATGTTGCTGGACACACTATTTCTGTAATATTTTCTCTGTCAATCATTATAAATAAATAATAAAAAAATAATAATAATGTGATATTTTCTGTGTGCATGTAGCTGAGGGAAATGCGTCATGAAAATGTGAACCTGTACCTGGGACTATTCCTGGATGCTGGCATTTTTGCAATGGTAATGGATTACTGTCCACGAGGCAGCCTCTTTGACATCCTGGCCAACCCTAACATGAGATTGGACTGGATGTTCAAGTCATCTCTTCTCATCGACCTTATCAAGGTAACACCTACAAAATCTTAATTTCCCTAAACCAAATCCAAAACCCTAAACCTTAATCCTAAATGTAATTGGGATGTGTAAAATGTCCACACAAGGTCAATTACTTCTTTCTTTACTATACATTGGAGGGGTTACCCACAAAAACATAGTGCCATGCACTCAAATTTTGTTTTTCTATCTATCTAGTTAGGGATGTGCCGGTCTAGTAGTACCCGTATCAGTAATCATATACATTTGTTACACTTAGTAATTTTAATTGGATATAGTCATGATCGGAAAACCTAGAAGTCCCCTTTTAACTGTGCTTTATTGCACCTTCAATCAAGGCGCTCATCTGTCATGTCGGTAAAATAGTTTGCTTGTTCCACCATTTAACTTTTTAAAGTGGGCAAACGTTGTGGCGTACTGTTTACATCCTGCCTGACACTGATAGTGTCTCAGCAATGAAGAAATTACATTCTTCAGCAAACTTGAAACCACTTGATGCTGTGTTTGTGGTGGTTGGTAACTTTAGCAAATGCAATCCAAGCTACTTTCAACGCATTGTCTGCCCCACCCTCTGCAAAAACACACTGGACCATTATTACAGTTTTTTTTAGCCAGCAGCATAGAGCCCTGTATTGCCCTGCTGGTTTGCTTCTAAAGCTAAGCAGGGTTGGGCCTGGTTAGTCCCTGGATGGGAGACCAGTGCTGCTGGAAGTGGTGTTGAAGGGCCAGTAGGGGGCACTCTTCCCTCTGTTCTAAAGATCTTTCCCAATGCCCCAGGGCAGTGATGGGGACTTCTGCCCTGCGTGTGTGTTTTGATTATTGAATGGACGTGCTGACTGCACAGTGTTTCATTATTGGCCAACGTGTGTAACATGCATCACTGTGTGTAGTGTTTTGCATCGTGTGTTGCAGAATTGTTTAAAGTGCAATGCCGACAATGTGTTTATTAGTTTGGTGCCTGTGTGTACGACATGCATGCAAATGGTACGGTTTCGACGCTTTGGTCTGGGCTTTCACTTAGTGTTTTATAAATCGGGAAAAACTGTATTCACCATATACGGACGCATACAGGGCATTACCATGTACCCCTCTCGGAAAACATAAGAAACATCCAGAGATAAAATGAACATTCAGAGGTCACACTCCAGGACTGTTTTTAATCACGTGGATTGGAGTGCAGTCAAGATCGCCTCAGAAGGGAACATGAGTGAATTTGCTGACTGTTACCATAAAATCATATCCCAATATAAAACCTTAGATAGACAGCAACATTGTTGTGTTTGTTAATCAGGGCTAGGATTGCTGCATATAAGCCTTGTATGGCAATAGGCGACATGTCTAGACTGAAGCAGCACAACTACAGATTACGCAGTTGTATTATGGTCGCAAATAAGAAATATGGAGAGAAAGCGGAGGGCTACTTCTGTGTATAAAATACTAAGAGGCTGTGGCAGGGTTTCAACGCAATCACTGACAACAAAAATAAATCAAGTCATAGTGGATAGCAACAACTCCCTACTTGATGAACAGAACTATATTTTTCTCATGTTTAGAGACTAAGAAATCTGAGCCTGCTACTGGTGTGTTCAATGATAATGAGGGGCATGTCATGGCGGTCACCATATAAGACATGCGCAAAGTCTTTAAGCGTGTTAACCCCTGCAATATTGCTGGACCAGATGACATCTCCAGCCATGTTCTTATGGTGTGCGCAGACCCAAGTTCCCAAGAAAGGGAAGGTGACCGTCCCATAGCACTCACCTCTGTCATCATGAAGTGCTTCAAGAGGCTAGTTAAAGATCACATTGTCTGCTCTCTTCCCGACACACTAAACCCTTTTCAATTTGCCTGCCGCCCTGACAGATCCAGGGGCCATGTCATGCCACAGCAATGCACATCGCCCTCATAGTGCAGCAGATTAATGGCATATTTAAGAGAATCGTTGAAATTGGTATACAAGCATGACATTTGGCGCAGATACTCTCTAAGGGTCACTTTTTAGGAAAAAGGCATTGGCCACCCAAACTTTCAACATGGTGGCCATCTTGAAAAAAAAAATTTGAATCCTTGCATCAATTTTCCAAATGGTGATGCTATCATCAAATTTGTAACAAATATTCTTCAAAGAACATTCTCATGGAAAAAGGTGTGTGTCACTCAAAAATTCAAGATGGCGCCATTTTCAAGATGGCCACCATTTCTGTCAGAGCTCAATTTAATGTGTTAAGGACGTTTTTTGTTTAATAGAGTGAACATCATTACACAACAAGAGCACACTGGTGACTTCACTGCTGTGGAATTCATCATTGGGTTCAGTGTCAGCTGATCTAGTTTCACTTACACTGTAGTTCTTAACTAGTAGTAATAGTATACCTAAGTTTAGTGTCCCAAATGCTGTCTAAAAGGCCCTCATCAATTAGCTAGTAATAGATGTAGTTAGATAGATACAACTGAATTGACAGGTTAGGCCAGTAGGGGAGAGCCGAGCCAAGGGTAACTGGGGCAATAAATAAGCGGGACTTGTTCATTTATGCTTACCTGGAAGGTGTACAGATCACACAGGACTTAAATGGGACTGCATGAATGATCGGGCTAAGTGTAGGTGCTCTTGAAGGCAGCATACACTGATTACTGCAAAGAGATGGCAGATAACAGTGAAGAAATGTTCGGCTTTGAAGAGTGGTGTGAAAGATGCAATGAAGAAAGTCCACAGTTTCAATACTGGCACTTGATTTTTTCCATGGAACTGGTGATCTTCTTCCGTGAGGGTAATTTTAGTCTTTACTGTGATGTACTGAGTGAGCTGATTCCATACTTCTTTGCCAACAGCTCGCTGGCTTCCCATCCACCTCAGGGACATGTTATCTCTGGACAAAAAACACCCGTAACTGGGTCAGGAGTTCAGGTGTGGCAAATTTGTTGTCCACAAAACCTGTCTCAATTTCTCTGCACTTGCCCTTGATCAAGCCCATGAGCAAGCAAATGCCATCATCAATGCCAACGGTGGAGCTATTTGTCTCACAGAGAATCGATCTGCCCTGAGGAGATGGATGGTCGCTGGCCCTAAGGTTAGCTATCTAGTGTCACTATATGAAACTGAAGTACAAACCAAAGAAGCACAAGAGCAAACAGTCCACCATGAGCAAACTCCTCAAGCTCCAAAGACATTCCTGGAGAGGGTCAAGAAACTGTCTAAGTGTCTGCAAGACCTAGGCAATCCATTTGAAGAAGAGAGTCATGATCTGTATTCTATAGACACAAGAGATATTGCGAATCCCAGCTCCTACAGACACACCTTAAGAATGGACCGAAAAAAGCCCAGGACTTTGCACAAGGTCTGCAAGAGAACCCAACCACTTACTATGATCCAATCAAGAGAAATAGAGTTGACTTCTTCAGCCAAGAAACCGCTACTGTTGAACCATCAAAGCAGACGTTGGTGAAGGAGGATTGCCAACTATTCTCCAAATTATTTATCTCCTGTCAGAGTAAAGATTGTGACCAGCAGGAGTTCTTCCAACATGAGAATCAGCCCTACCCCCCTGCACTGAGTGATGGTGGAAAACTTAAAATATGCCAGAAATCACAGCTGGCCTCCATCCTTGAAACCTACATCACATCCCCAGATAAAGAACCAGACACTGAAGTCATCATCATAGATGGTTTAGCTTTGGTCCATACACTACCACCAAAAAGATCGAAGACATTTGAGGAATATGCAGTACTGGATGTTCTACCCAGCATACATGCTTATGCCATGAAGTACAAGAGCACACATATTGTGTTTGATGTGTACAATCCATGAAGCTTCAAAATAGAAACAAGATCTAAACAAGATTATGGAGGTTAATCAAATCAAATTGCCAGAATATCCTGAGACATAATGATAACAAAACAGACCTCTTCCACTTTCTGGCTGACAAGATTGCTCAAATGACTGTGCCAAACATAGTTGTAACCAAGGGACCCGATGTCTTGAGTACGTCTGAAATCTGTCTCGATCTTCTGGACAAATGTTTCCATGAGGAAACTGATAGCCGCGTACATGCCAAACATTCTACAGAGCAGGGCAGCAAATCCATAATGATTAAAGCCAATGACACTGATATTCTTGTTATAGCATTGAGCACCTTCCTATCCCTCCAGGATCTTGGTCTCCAGCAGCTGTGGGTTGCATTTGGGCATGGTGTGAGCCTACGGTGGATTGGTGTTCATGACCATGACCTGTACCATGTTATTGGGCCAGTTAAGACCAAAGGCATTCTACTCTTTCACACCTTTACAGGTTGTGGTACTGTATCAGCCTTTCGAAACAAATAACCAGATAACATATAAGACTTCCTGTGTTTGTAGAAATGATGGGTCCCACCGGGAGTTAATATTGAGGCAATCTGAAACACAATGTGTTTGCATGATATCCCAAATGCATCTAACCAGCCTCTGTTGACAAATTTGCCATCCATTACTATGAGCTAGTTTCTTCATTTCCACCATAAAGAGACACGTTGGATGACGTTCTGGCGGTCTGGTGTGTTTACCAATGCTGACATCGACAGGAATAGGGCCAAGAGTTCATCTAAAACTCAACTTGCAAAAAACAATAACATCCAAGCAAATTTTATGACTTCCAAACAAAAAATCGGGGGAAGAGGGAGAGGAGATGGAGGAAGAGACTCTGGTAAAAACTAGACATCGGGACTGAAACATAATCGACCAAAGGGCCATCGAGAACGTCGCCGGGCAGTGCGGGGGCAACATCACCATGTGTGCTGCCATTAGTGGTGAGGGGGTCCTCCATCACCATGCCTCCCTGGGTCCCTATACAATACTGTACACATACTGACATTTCTGCATGCACTACATACCGCGGTCACATAGGACGGACCAGGGCAGCCCATGTTCGTTGTCATCTGGGATAATGTCAGTTTTCACCGGGCTGCTCTGGTCTGGGACTGGTTCGCCAACCACAACCATTTCACGGTGCTGAACCTGCCCCCTTATTCAGCATTCCTCAACCCCGATAAAGGAATTATTTTCGGCATGGCTGCCTCGTAAATCTGTTTGCACTGTAGTATGTCTGAGTCAGGACAGTGTTGGCAAAACCAACACTCTCAGCAGCATACAGGTCAAATGGTTCAGTGTAGTCAGGCTGACCCAGAGCTGTCGCTGTCTGGAGCATTGCTTTTAGTCCAGGCCAGACGATTTTTTGTGTCTCTGCCCAGGTCTTAGCATGTGTCCACATGTGGCATTATCCTGTCATCATATGACAGAATAGTGGAGCAATGCTACCTTCCAAAGTGCTTTTAGGAAAATGATAGCTATGACCCGTAGATGTAATAAATTGCCCAGCTGGTCTGGTATTAAATTACAAAGCGTAAAAATTACAGAAATGTTATACACTCACCTGAAGGATTATTAAGAACACCATACTAATACTGTGTTTGACCCCCTTTCGCCTTCAGAACTGCCTTAATTCTAAATAGCAATGATTCAACAAGGTGCTGAAAGCATTTTTTAGAAATGTTTGCCCATATTGATAGGATAGCATCTTGCATTTGATGGAGATTTGTGGGATGCACATCCAGGGCACAAAGCTCCCATTCCACCACATCCCAAAGATGCTCTATTGGGTTGAGATCTGGTGACTGTGGGGGCCATTTTAGTACAGTGAACTCATTCTCATGTTCAAGAAACCAATTTGAAATGATTCGAGCTTTGTGACATGATGCATTATCGTGCTGGAAGTAGCCGTCAGAGGATGGGTACATGGTGGCCATAAAGGGATGGACATGGTCAGAAACAATGCTCAGGTAGGCCGTGGCATTTAAACGATGCCCAATTGGCACTAAGGGGCCTAAAGTGTGCCAAGAAAACATCCCCCACACCATTACACCACCACCACCAGCCTGCACAGTGGTAACAAGGCATGATGGAT
>JACXGM010001456.1:0-54494 GCA_016801145.1 Umbra pygmaea
TCAAACTCTTAGACCACTACATCAAACTCTTAGACCACTACATCAAACTCTTAGACCACTACATCAAACTCTTAGACCACTACATCAAACATTTAGACCACTACATCAAACTCCTAGACCACTTCATCAAACTCTTAGACCACTACATCAAACACATAGAACACTACATCAAAAGACTAAATCACTACATCAAACTCTTAGACCACTACATCAAACACTAGACCCCTACATTAAACACTTAGACCACTACATCAAACACATCAGTGCTACTAGTCGTTTTTGTAATGATGTGTATGGGATCCTCTAGTGTTGCTCCAGTATACTACAATGTATTACTTTGTAGTACAATACTACAATACTACTCTAGCGTCAATCGGGAGGGATTTGGGACATTTATCGGAATATTGCCAATCTTTTTCTGGTTCTTCTCTGTCGTGTTTAACTTAATATTTTTTTTCCAAAAATAGAAAAACTATTTCAAACCATATGCTTATTTATGGCATGATTAATTTGTAAATAGTCAAGTTGATCTCCATTTGATCTTGTTTTTTTAGTCCAAGACTAGGCATAATCCATGAAACAGACAGATTACTATATCAAACTCTTAGACCACTACATCAAACTCTTAGACCACTACATCAAACTCTTAGACCACTACATCAAACTCTTAGACCACTACATCAAACTCTTAGACCACTACATCAAACTCTTAGACCACTACATCAAACACTAGACCCCTACATCAAACACTTAGACCACTACATCAAACACATCAGTGCTACTAGTAGTAGTTTTTGTAATGATGTCTATGGGACACTCTAGTGTTGCTCTAGTATACTACAATGTATTACTTTGTAGTACAATACTACAATACTACTCTAGCGTCAATCGAGAGGGATTTGGGACATTTATCAGAATATTGCCAATCTTTTTCTGGTTCTTCACTCTCGTGTTTAACCTAATATTTTTTTCCAAAATTAGAAAAACTATTTAAAACCATATGCTTATTTATGGCATGATTAATTTCTAAATAATCAAGTTGATCTACATTTGATCTTGTTTTTTTAGTCCAAGACTAGGCATAGTCCATGAAACACACAGATTACTACATCAAACTCTTAGACCACTACATCAAACTCTTAGACCACTACATCAAACACATAGACCACTACATCAAACTCTTAGACCACTACGTCAAACTCTTAGACCACTACGTCAAACACTTAGACCACTACATCAAACACATAGACCACTACATCAAACTCTTAGACCACTACATCAAACTCTTAGACCACTACATCAAACTCTTAGACCACTACATCAAACACTAGACCCCTACATCAAACACTAGACCACTAAATCAAACACTAGACCACTACATCAAACACTTAGACCACTACATCAAACACATCAGTGCTACTAGTAGTAGTTTTTGTAATGATGTCTATGGGACCCTCTAGTGTTGCTCCAGTATACTACAATGCATTACTTTGTAGTACAATACTACAATACCACTCTAGCGTCAATCAGGAGGGATTTGGGACATTTATCAGAATTTTGCCAATCTTTTCTGGTTCTTCTCTGTCGTGTTTAAATTAATAATTTTTTTCCAAAAATAAAAAATCTATTTCAAACCATATGCTTATTTATCGCATGATTAATTTCTAGTATTTGTCATGTTGTTATTGATTGTTCATCATTTTAAGAATTGAAGATTTGTGATCAAATGTTTAAACTGATCAAACATTTTTATAACTAAAAAATCAACTTACACAAAAGGGGAATTAAACTGTAACCCTAACCCAGTTTGATGAGTAGGTCTGTATCTTTAACTGTCTATTGAGTTGCATGTGGGGATAACCTTCTTCCTTTGCCCACTAAAAGGGCTAGTCAGTCGTCCACACAGATGCATGGCCGTCTGTAGCCTGGATCCTCATTGATTTTATTGGAATCAATGCTTCCATTTACTGTGGAACCGTTTTAGGCTTTAATTATGTTGGGTGTCAATGGCATTTATCCTATTAGGGCACACACGCAGAGTGCATTTTCTAGAGAGGACAAAATCTTTATTATTTGTACATTAGTGTCAGTCTACTGGCTAGGCTAACCCTGGGAGTGTTCATAATGTACATAGAACCTCTGTCTGGACCATGGAGGGTAGACGACCACCACTGCTACCTGCTGTGCTTCGTCTGGTGTATTGCCACTAATTCTTTTACACATTAAATCTTAAACCTTCCACATAAAGTAGAACACAGTTTTAGTCAGAATTGCTTGCATCCTTTGAAAGCAGACATTGGCTGTATTAAGGAATATAAGACCTTCTATTAAAACGTTTAAAACAAACTGGCCCGCATTCAGAAGGGCTCAATGGTGTGCTTGACATTTAAAGGTAATTTCCAATTGAACTGACATCTGCCACATTTTCCATTAATGTAATCTCCTTGAAGTGCATGAAATTGGTAACTTTGTCTTTAAAGCTGCATTGTCTGGAAGAACAAACAGACTGAATTACATCTGCCTCATCGTCACATCGGAAGACCTGATTTTCCATGTAGGGGAAATAATTAAATTCACTTTAATAGTCACACATTCATGCCAAGGTGAACAACAAGTGTTACAGTGACTTTAGCATTAATGCATTACATTTGTTTATTGAAATGTGAACAACACCATGTTAGATTATTTACTAAAAATGTGAGATTGATCATATACTCGTTGCCTACTGTAGCTAACCAACAACCCTTCGCAGCTAAATGCTACAGGATGCCATATCATGGATGTAATTTCCTTCTTTGTAAGAATTATGCATTTGTGTTCCTTGAATACAAGTGGTGCAGGATGGTCAATGATCAATTAAGGTAATGATATGGAAATGGCACACCCAGGATTTGAACCCTGGCCACCATAACTCAGTTGTGTTGCTAGGCAGTAACTTAGACCACTGAACCACACAGGTGGCCCACAATTTCAAATTGATCAATTTTGTCCCATAAACCAATGCATTCCTTCTGATTGGTCACAGAAACCAATGGGTTGGGCCAGAGCCAAAACGCTCTTGGGTAAAGCAACATTTAGAAATATTGCTTTGATATTCTGGTGGGTTAGAGATTATCCAATCACTCATGGCTTTGATATTCTTATGTGTTAGAGATTATCCAATCACTGACGGCTTTGTTTTGTAGCTCAATTCCATGTTCTTTTTACATACCAAACTACAAAGGCTTTAAAATGTATAGTAAACAACTACAAAGGCTTTATAATGTATAGTAAACAACTACAAATGCTTTACAATGTATAGTAAACAACTACAAAGGCTTTATAATGTATATTAAACAACTACAAAGGCTTTATAATGGATAGTAAACAACTATAAAGGCTTTATAATGTATAGTAAACAACTACAAAGGCTTTATAATGTATATTAAACAACTACAAAGGCTTTATAATGTATATTAAATTGCAGCAGTTTGAAATGTCAGGCAAACAGTGTATTCAATTTAAAAGAACATAAGTAAATGCATTACATTAAAATATGCTTAGAGGTTATGGCTCACTAACTTAAAGAAGGAATATTGTGCATACAAAATATAACACATGCTATATTTATTGATATTTGTGCCATGTAATCAAATCAGCCATTATTAGGGTAAATCAGTACAGCTGGCAGTACATGTGGAGAAGATATGGGGAATAATTCAATAGTAATGCATCAGCTACACTTAAATACAGTAAATACAAACTAAAGGTTCTCTACAATAGCTGAACAGGAGTACCATCAATGTGTTAATAGGCCTGGTGTTCTCTAGGTGATCTCCACGCCAAACTCTTGTGGGCAGAGTCTGTATTACTGTATTTGGACTCTATATTATATAGACTCCACAAGCTTTTGCTCAAAGAACTGAAATAATGATACGAGTTGTTTCTGGGTTTGTTTGGTTATTTTCACTGATTATTTGGGCGAATCACGATTGAGCGACAGTGGTGCTTAAACTTGAAGGCAGACCACAACCAATAATAAATATCCGAAAGGCTTTCGCTTAGGTTTAGAATGTCCTTTTTGTGCTGTTCAAGGCAGGCTTTATAGCAATTTGTGTAGCATATGAACACAGAAGTTAAATAAAGCAACTTACCAAATTATGCACAATGTTCCTCTGTGTTTCAGAGATTATCCCCACCCTAACAACAGTCAGAGACGTGTGTGTTACCTACTAACTGCAGATCATCAGCAGTCTGCCTTCCCTCTTATTTCTACTCGTGGTCAAAGCTCATGACCTCCCCATCAGGCTCCTCTGGGATGTCGTTCAGGCATACTGCCACACAGACCAGAGGGTTCCCAGGGTGATGGTGTAGGCCAGCATGGCTACCAGGTAGACCCTAAAGAGCAGCACATCCAGCACGTAGCCCACTTGCAGCCACTCCTTGGCAATTTCCCGGGACTCATCCCTCTTCTCCATGTAGCCACGAATGGATGACAGCTCATGCAGGATGTTGTCCATGATGGGGGGCATGCTGTCGCGCACCACAGGCAGGCCGACCAGGCCACCCAGCCCCCTCTCCATGTTCTCCGTTCCTCGGCGGCTGTTTTCACAGGTGTGGTGGAGGTGGTGTTGGGCATGGGGATGGTGGTGGCATGGAGCTGCAGGGGGTCACACAGCCAGGAGGTGGGCTTATACAGTATAACAGGACATCTCTATTTTGTGTTAATATAACAATGCTTTTTTTTGTGTTGTTAAGATAACGCTGTTGTATTTTGTGTTAAGATAACGCTGCTGTATTTTGTTTTGTTGAGATAACGCTGCTGTATTTTGTTTTGTTGAGATAACGCTGCTGTATTTTGTTTTGTTGAGATAACGCTGCTGTGTTTTGTTTTGTTAAGATAACGCTGCTGTATTTTGTTTTGTTGAGATAACGCTGTTGTATTTTGTGTTAAGATAACGCTGCTGTGTTTTGTATTGTTGAGATAATGCTGTTGTATTTTGTGTTAACATAACGCTGCTGTATTTTGTGTTGTTAAGATAACGCTGCTGTATTTTGTGTTGTTAAGTTAACGCTGCTGTATTTTGTGTTAAGATAACGCTGCTGTATTTTGTTTTGTTAAGATAAGGCTGCTGTATTTTGTTTTGTTGAGATAATGCTGTTGTATTTGGTGTTAAGATAACGCTGCTGTATGTTGTGTTGTTAAGATAACAGCAGTAGTTTTTGTTGTTCAGATAATGCTGCTGTATTTTGTATTTGTTAAGATAACACTGATGTGTTTTGTGTTGCTAAGATAACGGTGACTCGTTTTTGGCACAGTGTACAGGCAGGAGGCAAGTGCTGAGCTCAATGGTAGCATTACTTTTCATGACAAGAAACTATGTTGGACGAAAACAACATACAACATCAAATAACAAAGCGTTAGAGAAGCAAACTCACTGAATATAACTGAAGCAGAGAAAATTATAACAGCATACACACAACAGCAAACAGAATGACTTAGAGAAGAAATGGAAATCTGTTGTGTATGTAATGAAGACAAGTCATTGGTTTCTGAAGGGAATTAGATTATAGGGTCCAGGGAAGACGGATACAGGAGTAGAGTTGGTGGGGAATGGAAATCACTGACTTCACATGTACACAAAAGGGGGAACTATGACAATTTTGTGTTAAGATAACGCTGCTGTATTTTGTGTTGTTAAGATAATGCACCTGTACTTTTTTGTTATTTAGATAACGAAGCTATATTTTGTGTTAGTAAATGAACATTGCTGTATTTTGGGTTGGTAAAAAAATGATGCTCTTTTTTGTGTTGTTAACATAACGCTGCTTTACTTTGTGTTGGTAATATAACACTGTTGTATTTTTAAAGTTAATCAATAAAGATAAGTTAAATCAATGTGTACTGCTAAAACACCCCCTGAACCCAGACCCTTCAACTCACAATGAACAAATTCCTGACTTTCTACCTTTTCCTGTTCTAGATACCTTACCAGGGCTGAGGTTATCCTCTGAGTAGTGGCCCAGGTGATCCGTGTCCTGGGACCACGTGGAGCACAGACTGTGCTTGTTGCGGATGCAGAGGAGGACTGTGGCTCGCTCCAACACCAGATGTTTGAGCCAGGGAGGCACATGGGGCTGTAGGTCCTGTTTGTGCACCAGACGCACTATTAACACTGTCTCTGTCAGGCTGATCACCAACAGAGCCATGCACACTACAAAGTAGACACCTGGACACAGAGAGGAGCATCCATGTTAGCACACTAGAAGGTATTCTGTCCTTAAAACACTGTATTAGCACACTAGAACGTATTCTGTCCTTAAAAAACTAAATTAGCACACTAGAAGGTATGCTGTCCTTAAAAAACTATATTAGCACACTAGAATGTATTATGTCCTTAAAAAACTGTGTTAGCACACTAGAATGTATTCTGTCCTTAAACACTGTATTAGCACACTAGAATATATATGTTCCTCTTAAAACAATGCATTAGCACACTAGAAAGTATACTGTCCTCTTAAAACAATGGATTAGCACACTAGAAGGTATACTGTCCTCCTTGATCATTGCATTAGCACACTAGATAGGATACTATCCACTTACAAAACTGTATCCACAAATGGCACTGTATTTCCTATGTTTTGATTTCCTTTGGACTAGGCTCTTTTTGACCAGGCAACAGAAACTGTACTTGACCTTTGATAACAAGATCTTAACTTCATTAAACCTCTTAATCCCGTCCTTATTGACAAATCAGACTAATCTTATTCCACCTTACCTATGAGAGGCGTGCCAATGGCGGTGGCAGGCAGTGTGTCAGAAACGATGATGAGGAAGACTGAGTAGCCCAACAACAGGGTGATCTTGAAGGACACCCTCTCCCCGCTGTCGGGGGGCAGGTAGAAGCCCACCAGGTCCATGACCATCAGGAAGATGCTGGGCAGCAGCAGGTTCACTGTGTAGAACAGAGGCCTGCGGCGGATCACCACCTGATGGTTATCATCAGGAACAGGGAGTGGATGGAGCAAGTAAATGAGTAATGCATGTGTAGCACTTCCACATTTAGTCCCAGTTATCTGAGGCAGCCCACATCTCATGAATTACATGTGGAGGGAACTAAATTGTAGAAACCAATTATGTGGATTTTGACTGTATAAGGGGGCCAATTTCGTGAAATATGAACATTACTTGAAGTATGAATGTTTGCTAGGGCGGGGCTCAGGGATGGTGGATGAGTGTCTAATTAACCGACTGTCACCCCGGTGTTAGTGAGTTCACATACAGATGGAATGGTTTTTTTTTACATTCTGGCATGATCAATATGTGTTTCTCTAGACAGGTGATTTTCTGTTGTTTTGTAATGTTAAACCTAACCTTAATCCTAAACTTAACCTCAGGAACGTCATTCCTAACATTGACCGTTAGTAGACGTCTAACCTTAACTGTGAACATTATAATATAATTTGAATTGCTACGGAACGTATGGAATGTTCTGTGATTGTATGAATCTGCCGCAACGAAACATGTACAGTAGGTGCAACGAAATAGGACTAATATAGCCTAATATTAAAATGTGCTGCTGAAACGTAATAAAAATCTTAACATGTTGGCATGTAACATAAATCATGTATTCGAATTAGTTCCTGGGAGATATACGGGTTGATCTGATGGAACAACATCCAGATCAGACACAGAACAATATCCCCACACACATACTGAGGACCCTGCCAATGAGATGTCTACTGAAGTTCGGGGTCAACTCTATCACACCATGACCTATAGATTATAATTCATATCCTCAGATTTATTTTCAGAAAAGCAAGCCTGAAGAAAAACATTTTTGATGCAACTAAAGATTTTATGGGTTCAAATAAAGCCTCTTGGGTAGAGGTCAAGGCTCTTGAATTCCTTTATTTGTATGTACTGTATGTCTGCTCTGTTCAGGGTGTTGCTTTCTGTCAGGTTCAGCAGTCTTTGAATAAATGAATTACATTAAGCTTTTGTGTACATGCACACCATTGATTAAATGATTGAATTGAACAGGTATGGATGTAGTAAGTATATTCTTCATATAAAGTGAATAGCTTTCTAAACTTAAATGTCTAGTCCCTCCTTTAGCAATTGTCATTTATTTTATCATGCATTGGACTAGCAATTCTTTGTATGATTTACTATATTTTCCTCATTTTATATTCTGTTAACGTCCCCCATTTTTCTAGGCATTTCTGGAATCTCAGCTATGAGACTCCTGGAATTGGAAGCAATAAGCTGGACAAAAGAAATTCCCCTTACCAAGGTATCTAGTAATTTTTGAGAATGTTTTTTTTAAGAGAATTTAGTCCAAACAATCTTTTACATGACCAGGTCATTATTGACAAATATTGAAAACATAAAAGGTGATGTAACATTCCTCTGAATACTCACGTAGAACTTCATCTCGGCATAAGTGTCAATTTTATCCAGACTGAAGGGTCTGTATTCAGACAAGATATGGAGAAGCTCCCACTCTCCCTGATTCATGAAAACACTCTTGTCCGTCTTGAGTTCCTCTGCACTCCTCATCAGCTTGAGGTCAATGTCCTGAACTGAGACAGACGCGGCGACACGTTAGTGGCTCAGATCAGTGCATGACCATTAAAGTGTATTCTGCCGCAGCTGACATTTACTTTTGGCTGGTAAATTGTTTTTTGTTTTTTAATGAGGATAAAAATGAAATGTAGCATCTGGCACTGATGGTATAGTAAAATACATTTACGTTAAGGTCTACAACCTAATGATGCTTAGCTAATCAATGATGCTAAGCTAATTATTACTGGGTACAGCAGTCTTTTTGCAGTTCGTATGCCTTTTACCATTGCTGAATAACAATACAACAAAATATAGTATGTTTTACTAGTGTGCAGCCAGCTCTGGAAGGTCATGCTGCAGTTCTGGACATCGAAGGGGAAGTTGTAGATGTTGAGAGTGCAGGCAGTCACAACCTGGATGGGCTTGTAGTTGCGTACTAGTCCGTAATTTGTCACGTACACATAGGGTATGTCTGGAGACTTTCCCACATCTACACTGAGGACAGAACACAAAACAATCGAGGCACAAGTGTGTGTGGCTGATAAAAACACAAGATGATGTGTATTCCACACACGTTAGGAATATAATGTGTAAGGCCTCAAATGACTCATCCCATAATGACAATAAAAGAAGCCTTTACTTACAACTCATTGATTAGTATGTCAGGCACCCACACGTTGGCAGTTGGTATAGATGTTTGATTCAAGTCATCAAAGTCCTCTTTGGTCCAAACCAAGAATTCATCTGTCCATTCCTGACACAGAGTTATAGCATAGCTGCATGATACAGACATAATGTAAGACTGGATAAAGAATGTGTGATTTGGATTCTATTAGGATCTCCATTAGATACAACACTTCTTGGGGTCTATGGAGTGACATACTGGTATTAGCCAATTAATCAATTAATATATGTCTAATGGCGAACAAATGTTAGTTTGTCTCTTAAGAGGTTTGAGAACTATCCAAATTTGAGTCAAAGCAAACAATCTAAAGTAATCTAGGTATTATTATTATAATTTCTCTTACCTGCCTGTACCATACATATGTTGTCAGAACTTGGTTCTTCTCATCCTGTCTTGGGCACAGGGGAAACGAATGAAGATCAAGACAGGCTAGATATAATATATATATGAATAGTATGCTGCTCTAGGCCTTATGATACGCACCACACTGAGGATTGAGTAAACCATTAGGTCGATGGCCACCACTGTGCAGGTCCGCCAGTCACGCACTGGTCGCACACCCTTCTTGTATCCAGCACTCAAGTGCTCAGAGAGACGTACTAAGGTGGCATTGGCAAAGCGTCCCGTATTATTGCCTGGTTTCTTGGCTAATAAATGTAAAACACAAATGCTTCAACATCCCTGCTATCCACTAAATGCCATAAATTATCATTATCTAGCATAAAATTTGAACCTTCAAAACAGCCAACTTCAGTCAACAACGCCACGGCCTTTCTGGATGTCATGCATCTCTTACCTGTGCAAGCTTGTGCGCTGCTTTGTATCAGGAGCCCGACAAGCACGGTCCAGGGTGCTGAAACTCTCATTCTGCACTCTTGCCCTTCTCCGCCTTGAGCTGGGCAGTAATGGGCAGTGCTCAGCTACGACATTCAGCCATTAACTGGCGCCACCCCAGATCCGGGAGTGTCCACACCGCTGCAGCCTAATGCTCACTACATCATCTATCAGTTAAATTAGGTTTCCGGCATTCTGAATAAAGATGGCTTAGCCAGCCGATGAAACCATGTACATGAGGGCGTGTCCACTCCAGGCATAATTTGATTGTTAGCAGCTTTGATTACGTCATTTCTGATCTTGAGCTGATAACTCATACACTCTAACTGGTTGTGTAGCTTAATAGATCAATTTGTTCTCGTGTCAATTCATATTATTCTGTATGTAAATCTGTGCCACTTCATTTAGCATAATTTGTTTGTTACATTATGAAACAGTGTTAGTAAATCAAATTTAAAAATGATTGATATCAAACACCAAACACTTTATTTGAACACATTGATTTTGCACTTCGCAAATTTTATCATTAATTATAATATTTCTTGTCAAAGAAGATGAAACTGAAATTAACATTTGGCCTCAACATGTTAGTGGAAATATAACATTGCTTAACCAATATAATGTTTTCATACATAGGTTTACAATTTTAATTTAGAAAATGAAGAGGAATTGCATAATTGTATTGACATTTAGAAACGTGGGCCTCTTAGGTGGCACAGCTGTGTGGTGCTCTTTCATATTTTCAAGCTCATCACAGTCAGTTGTCGAGTGTTGATGTGCTGACAGTGCGGACCAGAAGATGAGGCCCATGGGTAATGCAAAATGGTCTCATCGTCCTAGCGACTCCCTCTGGTAGTTTGCATGCTGTCACGCATCCATATATATATATCCATATATAGACTTAACATTTTAGTTATTCAAATCAATCTAAATTAAATGTAAACGTTATGTCAATTTCTCTTTTTTGACAATACTAATAGTATGGAGGTATTGATGGTCAATGTGGACATGCACAAAAGAATATTTGACAAACATAAACATTTTGGATTTTAAAATTAAACCTCAGTAAAAACAAGTACACATGGCTAAATATATTGAAGATCAAGTTAGTGCACCTTTGTGAAAAAAAGTCAGTAAGAAAGTCAGTAAGTCACTGACATAAAAACAAGCATGCAATCTTGTATTTTCAGAATCTGTACTAAGTTGTTTGCAAACCAAACTGTTAGGGTTCTATAATCAATTATTAACCCACATCTTAAAGGCCTCAATAGTACAAACACCCACATAGATTTAGAGTTTTGGGATGAGACAGAAAAAAATCCAAGCAGGGATTTTGTAAAAGATATCTTTCTATGTTACTTTAGTGTACTGTATATTAATAAATTGTTACAGTGTGAAGTATATTAGCTTAATAACGGTAATACATATTTTGTGAAGCTTTCCCAACATTGTTGATTGAGCCTACAATTGTTTTAAGAAAATTATTCACTAAAAACACAGAAGTCTGTGATTTACAAATATGTTGTCTTTTATGTTTAATGTTGTTTTCACCATTGGCAATTAGGGGTTCTACTGCAGGTATTATCTCACTAACATGATAAATATTCATTGTATGTCGATTTTCTTGCAGTTCATACAGTATACAGTAAGGTATATAGTGTATATTACAGTTACACAAGTGAGCCATGTTTTGACATTTATTTAAAGATAAGAGTAAAAAACTAACTACATTCTTCAATGTCCTTGATCAACATTTTGATGGGATCTCTGAAGATTGTTTTTATGGGTTATATATGGTAACTAGCAAAAGTTAGAATGTCAACAGTAAACAATCCCTGGGTACAGTACTCTAACGGCTTAATAACACTCACAGATAAGTATTATTACACTATTGGCTTAGACTGGAAAAAACATTAACTGAATGATCTGCATACTATTTACAGATAAACATGTTCCATATTTTTTGTAGATAAACCCTGTATCCATCCTTAGCTTGTTAACAGATCAATAAGCTTTTTTAAATTACAGCTCAGCATCTAAAAACACAGATAAGCATATTTGCAAGCAGGAACATGATCAACGTGGATCCCATTCTATTATGAAATCATTACAGTAATTTAACAAACAAACAGTAATACACTAGATTATAATAAGTCTTAATAATACATGCAGTCAATAGTAATTAACGATGAATTTTTTAAAAAACAAATCATTTATGTTCTTCAATATGCCTTAAAATTCTATTAAATTGAATACAGTCAGGTCCGAATATATTTGGGCAATCACAAAATTGGCATAGTTTTGGCTCTGTATGCCACCACAATGAATTTGAATAGAAACAATCAAGATTTTGTTGAAGTGTACATTTTCATTTTTTATTTAAATGTTTTGTTAAAATTATTAAATGAACCATGTAAAAATCACAACCATTTTTATAACAATTAGAAGTAATCGGACAAACAAACATAATCATGTATTTTCATATATTGCAAATCCTTTGCAGTCAATGCCTGCCCAAAGTCTGGAACTCATAGACATCACCAGATGCTCTTTCTCCCTGGTGATGCTTTGCCAGGCCATTACCACAGCTGTCTTCAGTTCCTGCTTTTTTGGGGGTGTTTTGCCTTCAGCAAGTGAAATGCCTGCTTCAGTGGTTTCAGATCAGGTGTTTGACTTGGCCATTGCAGAACATTCCACTTCTCACTGCATCTGGCTGAATATGAGCAGATAAAATAACCCTAATCACTTCAGAATTCATCCTGCTGCTTTTGTCAGTAGTGTTGAGGGCAGTAAAATTGCTGGTAAAAGACCCTTGGTCAGATAACAAGTTCTTGAGTCAGATAACAGTTGATTATTTCAGTTTAACACACACACAGGCAATCTGTTTGTGAGAACAGGTTTCAGCAATACTGAAGGTTGGTCTCATGCACTGATTGCCCCTAATTGGCCCCGATTAACAGAAAAACTGCTCTTTCTTATAGTAATCTCAGGACTATGTCCTTGAGTTGTGGTTCTCATTAGTTATTCTAGAACATTCAAACATCTTCAGGAAAACCCCTGGTCTAAGCATGGTCTTTTTTTGTTACAGAATTTTATGGGGTTCTTTAGATATTTTTTGTCAAACTCTAATCTGGTCTTCCTGTTTTTGAGGCTTACAAATGGTTTATATGTTGTGGTAAACGCTCTGTATATACTAAGGGAAAGTATTCTCTTGAATGTTGATCTCGATCTGGCAAACTGTTGTGAAGGATTCTTTCCTAACCTGGGAAAGAATTCTTCAATCATCCACCACAGTTGTTTTCTGTGGTCTTCTGGACCTTTTGGTGTTCCTGAGCTCACCAGTGTGTTCTTTCCTATTAAGAATGTACCAAATAGTTGATTTAGCCACACATAATGTGTTTGCTATCTCTCTGATGGGTTTGTTTTAATATTCAAACTAATGATGGCTTTCTTCAATAGAACACCTCTTTGTACTTCATTCTGACTGTTAACAGCAACAGATTCTGAATGCAAATGCCACACTTGAAACCAAATGTAGACCTTTAATGTAATTACCTGTAAATTAACTAATGAGAGAATGACACACACCTGGCCATTGAAAAGCTGAGCAGCCAATTGTCCAATTACCTTCGGCCCCAGTTCACCTGATTTGAATGCACATTTGAGCTATTCATTACTACATTTCAACTCCAATATGTTGTGGTAGACAGCTGAAATAATGACAACTTGGTCAATGTCCATACATTTTTTTCTTTCAATTTTGGATAAAAACATGACTCGCCTACTACTTCATACATAAACAATTAAATGTTTTAAGATTTGGGGAAATTAAAGAAATACAACAATTCAAAAAAATTGAAAGAAATACAGACGCAACTGACCACAAAACAGTTATTATGGATTACATTAAGTTGAATCATTTATGATACCTTTGGACAGAAACCTTTACTCATTGTACAGGCTGGATGCTTTAGTATGGTTCCACAGCATCTACAGTACAGTGCATGCTGTATAGTACTAGCTAAAACATGATACACATTTATAGTTGAAAGAGTTGTTTATCAGTGTATTACTACAGTTGAAAAGTTGTACATCTGTGCAGGCTAGAAGCAGGACTTGTTTAAGATACTTTTGATATAATTGAAATGCTTTTTTTTACAGTATGTCTGAGTAGTAGTTGTCTTAAATGTATTCTTATGTCTCTTTTCCTGACTGCAATGTTTTTTATACACTATAGTTCAAAATGTGGGGTCATTCACAGAAATTGATACCTTCATTCACCAAGGTGGCATTACATTGATATGAAATTATTGTCAAAATATGATTAGTTACAGATGAGCTAAAAGATGCCATTATTAGGACACTGAAATAATGACTGCTGAAAAAGTGACTTTTTCCATTCAAATTGAATAATTATTTAACAAATCAGTAAATGTCCGATAAGGATAGATATTTGCTATATTGGTAATGTCTTAAATATATATATTTATTAAATGCCAACTTGGTGAATTATGGTATGAATTTCAATAAAAACATGCACATTTCTGAGTGACCCCAAACTTTTGAACGGTAGTGTATAATTTTATTGTACAGCTCTTTGGTCAGCACCTGCTTTTTTGAAATGTGCTTTATGAAAACATTTGACTTGACTTGAAACACGAGGTTAAATCACATATTTAAATGTACAGTTGAAATCAAAATTATTCGACCACAATTGCAAATCAGGATTATTGTCAACATTTAGAGAATGTCAGCTGTTCTTAATGAACAAATCAAACAAAAGCAATTAAAATAGCTCAACACAACGACTGGTTCAGATGAATTCCCCAAATTCAAATGCAAATGAACTGATAATGAATAATCCAGTCATGGCTTTATATCTTTCTTAAAGATCTGGCCATACAGCTGTTTGTAATGTGATCTGAATACTTCAAGTGAAAATTATATTTACATAGATCGTTCCCAACAAGGCTTTTCATGAATAGCTCATGTATCTCTTTTATGACTATCAGTATGCCATCAGGGAATGAAGTTGCCAAAGCTAGGCTTTGAATGTGCTTTATTGATTTGGTATGAGTTTCACTGGAGCATGATGATTCGAGTTAATGTGGAATAACATCACATTGATGTCAGTGAGTGTGCCCGGAGAATATACACAACATATTGTATGTATTTATGAAGATATTTAGTTAAAGAAACACAACAGAAGTAATATGTTCATACATTTTCCGACACTGATGTGTTTGGGCCATATTCTAGTAATACACTGAATACAGTATTAACTCAATAGCCTCATGATACAGTACCGATAGAAACGAGACAAAGGGCTGCCTCATTTACATCAACAACGCTTATTGAAGATTTGTCTCGTCTCTTGTGCTCATGCAGAGCTCCAGCTGGCCCACAGTATCAGCAGAGTGCTGGTGTAGATTACCATGATGAGCAGGTAGACCCTGAACAGAAGGAGGTCCACCTTGCGGCAGAGGGCGACCCAGTCAGACTGGGCCGAGTCATCACTCTCCCCCTCCTGCAGGTGAAGTCGCAGGGCCACCACTTCTTGGAGCAGCCTTTCCAGATGAGGAGAACCCTCCTTGTGCTCGCTGAGAGACAGCAGGTCCTCCTCTGGAGCCAGGTCAAACTCATAGCCTGGAGACCCCAAATAAAAGTATTCTTAAAATGGGGTTGGACAGATTCATGTTCAAAAGTATTACATTATTACAACATGGCAGGCTCAATATATCTATAAATATATATAGAAATACTTTGATGTTGACACCAGTTTTTATAAAGAGTTGCTGTCAACATTTACATATGTCAGAGTTGGCCGATACAAATCCACGCCAAAGATAATTTTGAGGTAAATTAGTCTGTGAAACGTTAGGAAAACAACCAACTGCAAAGTTGTTGATTCTCATATCTATTCCCATTAATGTGCTATGAGATGCAAAGCTTGTCAACAACACTGCAGCACGCTCACTTCCACACTGGTCCACATCGTCCAGCGTTCTGACAGAGGTGAAGTTGCTCTCCAGGAAGGTCTGGCTGGACGATCCGTACTTGTCAAGGAGGCAGGCAGACACGGACATCTCCTTGACCTCCTTCTCATTGTGGTGCAGGAGCTTCACCACAAAGATGGAAATGGCTAGATTCAGCACCAGCAATGCCATACACACTGCAAAGAACACACCTACAGGAGGATACAGTTTACATTTACATTTTTGACATTTAGTACACTCTGTTATTTTCAGTTTAGGTACACTTTAAAAAACATTTTTCAACCAGAAATAATTTTTTTCAAATGCTCTTTGTAAGCTTATTTGTATCTTTTAGTTCTTAAATCGAAGTGATAGTTTAAAGTATGTAGCTAGAAGAAGGACAGTTGTACCCTGCACATGAAAGAGTAGCTGTTACAATGGCACCTGTAGTAATGATCACTAGCTGACTTCTTGGGTTTCAAAGAACACAGCTGAGAAATGAACTGAATTAAACCTTTTTATGGAACAAAAAATGTTTTTGCATCATGTTGAGTTTAAACATTTAACTGTTGTTAAAAGTTTCAGTAGATTGAATGCAACCCTGTAAAAAAGGGCTAATGTTATTTCTCAAAGGCATTCCTTTAAGCGCCCAAGTCTTTGTTAAAAATATTGTTAAATCGTGCCGGAGTTGGCTCCGCTCCTAGCTCTGGGCCACACATCCCCTCCTGGCGACAGGGATTTGAGCCCCTACTTTTCTGTAAATAAAAATGATTAATTGATGAAAAAATATATATATATTCTAATACCCCCCTAAATAAATCTGAAGAAATATAGAAAATATAAATCACTGTACAACCATCAATGAACAGAACATCCCTACAACTGAACCAAATGTTAAATTTAAAACCTGAACAAATGTAACAATAGAGCAGCTGTGATTATGTACCTATGAGTGGTGTTCTGATGGCAGTGGCAGGCATCTCGTCCATCAGGTTGACTCTGAATACAGTGTAACCCAGCAGGACGCTTGTCTTGAAGGTAATGCGCATGCCACTGTCAGGAGGCAGGTAGAAGCTGATCATGTCCACCACCATCAGGAAGATGCTGGGAATGACCAGACTCACCACGTACAGCAGGGGGCGCCGACGGATCAATACCTGCCCAGTGGGGGAGGAGATTTTGATGTTCTTATACACACAAAGTACAGAAAATTTTTGTCTTCCCTCTCTCTAAACTAAATCCTTTTTTATCAATTTATAAAAAATCTGATTTTACACCCTGCTACCACCCGCAGTGGCCCAACGAACATGGACCCCAAACGTGTGTACAGGTAACTCAATGAGCCCTGGTGGGGGGCACTCCATCATGAAGTGCTGAACAACAGCCTGGCTAGCATGTCATCTCTGAGAACCTCTCACCACCTGCGCCGGGCACAGGGCCCATTCCTCTGCGGGAACAAGACAGCCATTGATCAGCCGCTGCAGAGACAGCCTCATTATGGTGCCCCACTTTGTCTCTCAGGGCAGTGGAAGCGCCTCAGCCTCATTTATTAGCATTAGCGCTTAACCCCGTGTGTGAAGCCCCAGCTGATCACTTTAACACCCTCAGAGCAGAACAAAGAGGGGTCTAAAACCTCTTGTTGAGTCACATTCTATTACGTACTTTTTTGTTTCCTGGACGCACATCAGCGGAATAGAATATCTCCTGACTGACTAAGTATACAAGGCTGGACGTTTAGGTCGTATTTGTATCCTGTTTAAAGCAGATTTATGAAAATAACCCAAAATGTATGATTATGTATTCATAATGTATCTAATATGAACTAGGCACTGACGTTGAACTGCATGTGGGCATAGTTTTTGCCATCCACGCGGAGCTGCCAGTAGCGGGACGGCACAGACAGAAGCTCCCACTCGCCGTCGTCCATGAAAGATGTCTGATTCTTGGAGATCTCTTGTGCACTCCTCCACAGAGTCAGGTTTACCTCACTCACTGCATACACAATGACAGAGGTGCTTATTAAGCCTTAATGACACTCAGTCAAGACAAGACCTGTCATTGATTGTTAGAAGGAAAGGGGATATTTGTCAATTTGCACACAAGGTCCAACTGAGATTTGGCTTCTACATTTAACCCTTCTCCTCACAATTGGAGAGGTGCAACTAGGAGCTCCCGGTGGACAATTAGGGTTAACTGTCCTGCTCAGGGAAAGAACAACAGATTTTTCACCCTCTGGTAACTGGCCAGAGGCTCTGACCGCTAGGTAATCTGCTGAACCTTTGATTCTATTTAACAAATGCAGTGTGAGGACCTATATGTAGTATGTTTTATGTACATAATTTATAAGTGTAGAAGCACATTTACACCTCAGTTACCCATGCAGTTTGAAAAAGAATGGATTTGAGGACATGGAGCCATAATATAATGCTACAGTATGTTCTCATTTTTGTGGATCGTTTATGGCTTGACAATGTCAGTGGCCAAAAATCGCAGGCTGCGTTTATAATTGACCCACTGTATTAATTTAGCTGTTTAATTAATATTTGTGTAATACACTTCTACACATACAACATGTGTCGTATTGTATTTTCTTTGGAAAGGTAAGTCATAATATTTAAAACTTGATTAGTGTGTTTTTGCTGAAATCCTGTATTTATGCAGATCCACATATGTAGTCACTTGCCTGGGTAGTAGTAATGTTTTGTGTATTTCCTGCACTCCAGGCTAACCTGAATGAAGACAGCTGCGGAATGTCAGAGTGCAGTTCTGCTTGTCGAAGGGGAAGGCATACAGTTCCAGGTCACATGCAGACACCACCTGGATGGGCTTGTTGTTCTTCACCATCCCTGTACTGTTCACGTACACGTATGGGATGGCAGGGGTCTCTCCTACATCCACACTCACAGCGGAAAGAGCAGAGACATTATAGCTTAGGAGATGACAAACACAACACACTCTGACTTACTTGTTAGTCATTTCCTTAAAACTGTTTTTACACTTAAAGTGTGCACCATAATTAATTGGATAGTGACCATTTTGTGGTTATGTTTGTTCTGTTCTCTAGCACTTTGAGTTTGAAAGGACACAATGACAATAAGGTTGAAGGGCAGAATGTCATCTGTAATTTCAGGGTATATTCATTTATATTGGACAAACCATTCAGGAATGACAGCACTTTTTGTAAATGTTCTGTCCATTTTCGGGCACCAAAAAACATTGGACAATTTAACATAATACAGAATAAGGTAATAATTGTCAATATTTGGTCGTATATCCTTTGCAAGCAATGACTGCTTGAAGTCATCACCAGACGCTGGGTATATTATATACATGCATCGACACCAGATGCTGGGTATATGCCTTGGTGATGCTCTGCCAGGCCTGTACTGCAGCCATCATTGATGCAAAAGAAGCTGGCAGTCACAAAGCTCAGAAATGAAAATCACTCAATCACGAACATTGCAAAAACACTGGGCATGCCCAAGTCAACAGTTTGGTTCATCATTAACAAGAAAAAACTAAACAATTAACTAAATTGTGCCAAAAAGACCCGGTAGACCGAGGAAGACCACTGTACAGCATAACAGATCAAAAACACTCCTGGATGCAGGTGTAGATGTGTCTAGCGTAAAAAGAGCACCTAGCATAAAAGAGCCACAACAGTTCTGGAAAAAAGTATTGTGGACAAATGAGACAAAGATTAACATGTACCAGATTGATGGAAAGAGGAAACTGTGAAGAAAACATGGTGGAGCGGGTGTTATGGCTTGGGCCTGTAAGGCTGCCAGTGGAACAGGCTCACTTGTCTTCATTGATGATGTGACTGCAGACAGAGGTAGAACAATGAATTCTGAAGTCTACAGACATATTTTATTTGCTCAGATTACACCAAATGCCTCCAAACTCATGCATCAAGTCAATGACCCTAAACATACTGCTATAGCAACAAAATAGTTTTTGATGGCCAAAAAGTGGAAAATCCTTGACTGGACGTGTCAATTGCTGGATTAGAATCCAAATGAACATGCATTTTACATGCTGAAGAGATAAGCTAGCAGGAACTGAAGATGGCTGCAGTACAGGCCTGACAGAGCCTCTTCAGGGAAGATAGTCAAGTCAAGTTTATTTATATAGCACATTTCATATGACAAACATAGACTCAATGTGCTTCAATAATAACAAGCAAGAAAAGCATACAATAATAACATACAACATAATAAATTATTATGTGTACACATATATTCACACATACATATATATCTCAAACACTCTGCTCTAGCCTAGCTGAACGCTTGTGAAAAAAGATGTGTTTTTAATTTGGTTTTAAAAGAAGAGACCGTTGTGGCAAACCTGAGTTCACCTGGCAAAGCATTCCAGAGTGTAGGACCATAGTGACTGAAAGCACCGTAAGCTGATCTAGAGTTGATTCTAGGCACTGTGAGAAGACCTTTACTAGATGATCTAAGGGATCCAACCGGTGTGTATTCTGTTAAATACTCAGCATCTGGTGATATTGATGCATCGCAGACTTCAAGCAGTCATGGCATGCAAAGGATATGCAACCAAATATTGACGATTATTACTTTATTCTACATTATGTTAAAATGTCCAATGTTTTTTGGTGCCTGAAAATGGGGGGACACTGTACAAAAAGGTGCTGTCATTTTTGAACGGTTCATCCGATATTTATGAATATACCCTGAAATTTAAGTTGACAGTCTGCACTTCAACCTCATTGTCATTGTATCCTTTTAAACTCAAAGAGTACAGAACCAGTCCAGTGAATCATGGTGCTCACTGTATGTCAGTAAGTATATCCTTTTCTCCAGAGCAATTTACAATGGCAAAACCTAATGTTTTTTGTTTTTCTAATGTAAAGATCCTGAGGGTTTGAGTGTTCCGAAGCCTTCTTACATCATCGGCATAGGATGTTGTCAACTTACAACTCACTGATGATGAGATCAGGGACCCATATAGCATCAGAGGACATTGAGATTTCAGTGATCCCATCAAACTCCTCAGGATCCCACACCAGGAACTCATCGATCCAGATCTGACATCAGAAACAGAATATTAAATGGAAATATATCACAAGAAAATAAGCTGGAGTACATTAATTAAATGACAGATTGATGCCTACAGTAAATTTGGAAAGTATTCACAGTGCTTCACTTCACATTTTGTTACACCCTTCTTCCAAAATGAATTAAATTCATTATTTACCTCAAAATTCTACAAACAAAATCCGATAATGACAATGTGAATGAAGTGTGTTTAACATTTTAGTATTCACAGCCTTTACCATGACACTCAAAATTGAGCTCAGGTGCATTCTGTTTCTACTGATCATCCTTGAAATGTTTCCACAACCTGATGTGAAGCGCTGTGAATACTTTCGAATTCAATTTAGGTATTTTGCATTGCATGTCAGACAAGACAAATGCAGCCTCTGCATCTTATAGGCAGTGGTCACATGAAAAACAACCATGTGAAAATGATTTGTAGGAAAATATGTGATGTATTTTTGAGATGTCATTGTAAACCTGATGGTTTGAATTCTGAATGGTGATTGATAGTTTGGTATATGGAAGCAATAAGGCACAAGGGAGTGGGATATATTGTTTGCCAATATACCATGGCTAGGAGCTGATTTAAGGCACAATGCATTGCAGAGTGCCTGGAATCAGTGCTTAGTCATAGAATATTTTAAATATAGCACAAACCCCAGAGACTATTTATTTTCTCTTATATAGCGGTTGCCAACAAAACTAGAGCATGAGAAAGGGAAGGGATATCTTTCCTGTGGTATACAATCTTGTTATACCAAGGTTATCAGCTAATGAGCTTTCAGAATTTAAACATCCACAGTTTATAAAACCTTTATTTTACCCGGTAATCAGATTCAGAACTGATACTCAGTTGCAATGGCCACCTGGCCAAACAGTTCACCTTGCTGAGTGTTCAAAGCCACCTGAGGTAGTTGTTACAGTGCAATGACATCAGGAAATCACAGTTTCCTTGCTCCCTGGCTGCGAAATTGTTAGTTGGTGGTACAATGGGGTGCCTCAGACCACCTGGGAGCTACCCCAATATTTCAGTAAGTTTGTAAAATCATGCCCTCAGTAAATTAAAGTGAATGGAGTATGAAATTGGTTGGCCCTTTGCACAAATTGATCACATGCACAATTACAATATTTTCTAAAGACTCACTCCACCACTTTACAAAACAGATGCATACTGTAGATGTGATTATTATTTAAATGAGTAGCTGAAGTAATGTGTGATGGTTTTATGCTGCACACTTTGTGTTTAAGTCCAATAGATGACAATTCCCACCAACCTGCCGGTACCAGATGCTTGTGGTAACTTGCTGTGTCTTTCCATCCTTAGAAAAGTAGATTTTCACAAATAAATGTTTGTGTATGACTTTACATATTTGTATTATGGTTTCTTCATTATTTGTGCAGACTAATGAAACATGTACTGTAAATGCAAATGCTGCATTCAAAGTCTATTATCTGATGAAAGAAAAATGCATTTTTTAAGCAACATAAAAAACAATTCTCATTGACTGAAACTTTTGGTGAATTTATGTGTTTCATTATTAAATACTGTGTCATTTAGAAAAGGCCATGAGGTGCTTTACCACTTCAAGGACGGACTGCAGAATGAGGTCGATATGGATTAGGGTGGGACTGGTCCAGTTCTGAACAGGTCTTACTCCACAGTCGTATTTACGCAGGAGGGTCCTGGTTAGCTGGTTCAGAGCAGACCTCTTGGGTTTATCCGGCACCAGTTCAGCTAGATGGGCTAAATGGTAGTAAAATAACAAATCATCATCTTCACAAGATCAACAAAACCTACTACTGAATTTAAAAAATTTAATAATAAAATAGAAAAAGTAAAGTACATATGGTGTGTGGAAAAATCCATCCTATGACTAGGTTTGTAGGAGAATGAGTTAGGTTTCCCTTTTCCTCAACTGTATCATGTTAGAAATATGCTTATAAATCATAACTCTGGGTTAAAAGTTGACATAGGTTATTAGGAGTTTTAGATTTCAATTAAAAGAATTTAAACAAAATGTCAGTATTATCATTTGCAGCAATAACTGCTTGAAGTATTTGGGGTATTAACATTTTGCACACAGTATTGGAGTGATTTTTTGACTATTTCACTTGGCAGACTTGCTCGTGTTTCAGATTAGTTGGACGACAAATGTGGGCTGCATTTTCAAATGGTGCCAAAGATTTTAAATGCTAGTGAGAGCAAAACTTTGACTGGGTCACTGTACCACATTTACCATTTGGTTCATGATTCATTCCACAGCTGTTGAAAGGCTCATTTCCTCCCAAGCTTTTGTTTTTAGAGGACTGAAGAAGGTTCTGTTGCATTATTTCTCTTTTTTTACTTCATCCAATTTCCTTCAATTTTACCAAGATGTCCAGTCCCTGCTAAATTTAAGCTTCTCCACTTTATGATCCTGCCACCACCATACTTCACTATAGGGATGGTGTGTCTAGAGGTATGGGCAGGTTTACATTTGCACAAAAAATATTGCTTGGACTTTTGGCCAAAAATCATTGTCTCATCATGCTTTCTGCCAAACAGTAGATGTATTTGCAGATAGTACTTTCTGAAAATAGATTGTTTCTAGTCACACTCCTTTACAGGCCAGTGTTAAGCAGAACACTTAAACAGTAGATGTATTTGCAGATAGTACTTTCTGAATATAGATTGTTTCTAGTCACACTCCTTTACAGGCCAGTGTTAAGCAGAACACTTAATAAGGTTGACAGGTGCACCATTACCATGAACTCTGCAATTTGTTCCAATTGATTGTTGGTCCCTCTGCCCCTTCTCTCACAAGTATCCTTTTTGTTTGATTAGTGAATTTGTTCGATTTACTAATCTATGCTATTGTATTTCTTTATCTTTGGTATAGTGTTCTTTCATTTGACCAACAGTAACTTTTATATTCAGAAAATGTGACAGCAACTTTCATGAATGCCAATGATAAGGTGGCCGATGGTGTCAGATGGCTCAGTGGTTAGGGAGTCAGACTTGTAGACGGAAGGTTGCCAGTATTATTCCCTACTGTGCCGAATGTCGTTGTGTCTTTGAGCAAGGCACTTAACCATAAGTTGCTACAGGGGCATGTCCCTGCATTCACTGTAAGTTGCTCTGGATAGAAGAGTGTTTTCTAAATGATTAAAATGTAAATTAATTCATTGTTATGGCAATTTCTGGGAGCTACCTCAATGGTTATATACTCATGCATGCAAAATATTTCAGTTTCTTTCTTCATAATATTTCTTAAATTAGCATCAATGTCACCTACAATAATGAAAAAAAACTTGTCGAACAGAACAACATTTAGTCTATATTGTTTAACTCAATAGTAGGCCTATGAGAAAAAGTTTCACGGGTAATAGTAAAGAAATGTTATTGGATGATTGGAAATGTTTTTTTTTTACAATCAATCCATTACTGAAATAGTTACAGGTTGATGCATTACAAAAAATATTGGTTTATCTGTCTAACAAACAAATGACAAATGATATTAACATGTCAAACAGCTTTAAATGTTTAATTGATTGATACATGTAAAAAACACCATTGGTAGACTGATATATAGTGTTCACATTTCATTAAAATATTTTGATATTTAATCCATTGTGCCACAGCAGATTGTAAAAGCAAAAATCTGTGTAAGTGACTCTTACCTGGGCTTAGTAGTAGGAGCCAGATGAAGGATATCATAGTGAGCAACCACTTGCAAAACTAAGAGCAGTTTTGTAAATCTTCCCTCCAAAGACAGGTTTTGAATTTGTATTTCTTTCTAGCTTTTGTCTATAAAACAAGATATGTATAGTTTAAGAGGTCTGTTCTCTACTCAGTTTCAACAGTAAATGATTGTGTGTAGGAAAGTTTGTGTGGCGTTTCTATTGATTTTATATTAGCATGGTAAGATGATACTGCTTTGGAATTTTGTATGAGAAGTACAGAGGATGAAATCTGATAAAGCAAATGTAGACTTGAGCTCATGCTTAAAGTGAAAATGTATATTTATTTAGCAAATGTATGATTCGTAATTGCTTTTGTAATTTGTAATTAATAAGACATTTGATTTAAATAAAAAAGCAATCTCCTTAAAATGTCAAACAATCAAATTTAATCAATAAACAAATCAATAAATGAATCCATTCTCCTGAAATCAGTGACTAATGTAATTAACACTAAAAGTTATACTTTTTAAAACAACAATGATAACCTAAAGTAATAAAGTTATGGCAATTGCACATCAATAGAAGGATACTGAGACTGAGATGTAGTAGTTTAAATTGTATGCCATATATACCAAAACCAGTCAATATAAAGTTAAAGAAACCATATACAATTTGAAGAGAATCATACCCAAATAAATGTAGTGTGCAGATGTATAGTATATTAGCAGAATACTGCACAATCTTCCCAAAATTAGCTCAACACTATTCATCAGGTAAATATGTTTTAAAGGCTTTAAAAAGTACTGTACTGTAACTCTTGCCCTAACAGGAACTTCATGTTGGTCGCATGTATTGTCCATACAATTATTTTCTAGCTACTGTAGGTTTTGATAGAAAGCAAATTATTGATTTGCCAGAATTCCACATCTGGACAGCGGGTGCGCAATGTGTGTAGACTAGACATTATTTATATATTTTATATTCTGAGAATTTTAATTTAAATAGCTGCAGTATTTTAAACATTCAGATCAGGCATACCCTTACTAACTGATCTACACATTTACCCATATACCCATTATCCAATAAACCATGGTTAAGAGCTGTTCTTATGCACACATAACAGTGTTGCGTGCCTGAATACTGCACTTTAACCGTAGTATACCACAAATACCATGATACCTTATCTTTATTATTATCATTAGATGTTTTTTTTAAGTATCAGCATCCTTACCATGGAACTGCGCTAATCTGATTTTAAAATCAACATTTCGCAAACAAATATGTCTAGTTAAAATGATGTTCAGTATGCATCTTATTGTCTAAATTGTGTATGTATCTCATAGTCAGTTTAGGCATACGTTTTTTATCGCTAATGATAGCTGTGATTGTTTTGTTTTTATTGAATCCAGAATGACGGCTATCATTGTTTGTTGTATTATTTTTTTATATTAATAATTTGTCGGAAAACGACGTTATTAGTTAATGACGTAACATGTCTGCGCGAACTCACGTTGGATGATTGCGCAGGTCTTTGACAGGCGAAGTCAGACTTGCTTTCCCACTGTGTCACTGTGAGGCAGTTTGACAGATGGAGCTGGTTTGACTCAGAATTGGTCTGAAGGCATTTGGGAAAATATTGAAGAAATTCGGGCTTTGCTGTCATGAGAGTTAAACAACAGAGTGAACATGGGGAAAACTCAACGAATTCGGTGAGCACTAGCGAAGTAACAGTGTGGAATAAAAATATAACAAGTTACATAACCTTGCTTGCCATGAGATTGTTAACAACTAATATACAGCCTACATGTTCTGAATAGGCAGACTCTTATTCCACGCACGACCATATTCCAAAGAGTGAGAAACACATTCGTTTTAATTGACCTCAAACATTTGAAATTATGTTTTTCTACATCGTGGTTAGAAAATGTTCTGACCTGCGAAGACTCCTTCAACCTGTTAATTCAACAACTCTAGGTGGCTGAATGGTAGCCTATTGCCAATCAACCTTTACAGTAGACCTACAGTTATCAGCAATATGACCTCTGTCAGAACCAGTACAAACCACAGTTTGTCTCTATCAACGTAATCAGCTTCATCTCATTAAACAGTTCCATTTTTGGTGTTTGAAATAATTTACTTTGTGTATCTTTTGATTATATTCTAATTATTCACCAATAAATGCACAGCAGTGTAAACTACACAGTGGAACATGTGGTTAGGCATTTGAGTTTGAGCATTTGAATTGGTCCACTAGCCAATAATTAATAAACAATTTTTAATTTTGCAGTAAGTGGTCAATATACAGCACTTATCCATGGTATATTGGCCATATAGCAAAATCATATGCATTATTGCAACTATGAAATGGTTACCATATGTTAAAGTTAAAAGTTACGTTTAATATACCATGGTTTTCAGCAAACAGTATTACATTTTCAGACCACCTGGTTTATAATTCAATTATATATTTTTTGTAATGCATGCCCTCTAGCTGCAGCAGGGCTGGCCCTAATGATTTGGCCATCATAACGACCATGTTGCAGTTCTAAAGCAAGTTTGGTCAATTATACACATTTTGCCATAGAGCCAAGAGCACATTTAGCAAATTTATTCACATTTCATGGAAGTATACAAACGTTGTCATTGGGTTTTTCTTTCAGATGAAAACTGTACTGAAATTAAACATACATTTTAAATTATCTATCCCTGCTCAGCAAGTTTTTGTCAGTTTGGGGCTGGTAGTTGTGTGTGTTACAAAATCACACATTGCTTTTGTCATTGAAACCCTGGTGGCCTGGAGAGTGGAATGATAAACAGAGGTGCTAGCTATCTGTCAGGGCCCAAAATAGGTGCTGACCAAGAGGCTCAGATAGACCCCAGCTCTCCATATAAGTCTGCCTGCTCCTGGTCTGTGTCTGGCAGCTTTCACACTGTTCCCCCAACACGTCCACCTGCTGCATTGGGCAGAGGGAGGGGTCTTTATATAGCCTCATTCCGATCAGCTGGCCTATATTCCTTTAACTGTTTGACCAATATTCAAGGCTGCAGCTATGGCTACAGTAGTTAAGAGAGTGAGTTGGCCAGTGTGAAATATAAATGTTGAGATCAATTTTATAAAAAAAAGACACTGTCAATTACTTTTAAATACTTTTGATACACTTATCATCACTCTATTGATACTCAATCTGTTTACTTGGTTGGAATGAAGAGGAGCTTGTGTTTCATTTCGAGCGAGTTGCTCTATCCACAAATGTTCAATGGGATTTAGATCAGGACTCCTAGAAGGCCACTTTGGCCTTTTCATCTTTTCATCCATTCTTGGGTGCTTTTTAAAGGGAGGTTTTTGGTCATAATCCTTTTGTAGGAACCATGACCTGTGACAGACACAGATTTCTGACACAGAGCTGTACATGTTGCTCCAAAATGCCTTGATAGTCTTCTGATTTCATTGTGGCCTGCACAGATTCAAGGCACCGAGTGCCAGAGGTAGCAAACAACCCCAAATCATCACTGAGCCTCCTCCGTGTTTCACGGTAGGGATGATGTTGTTCATTTTCTTTCCTGTAGAAATAGAGTTGTTGTGATTTACAAAGGACACTACTAGAAGGACTGTGGCTTGTCTGTAATTTTTTCAGTTTCTCTCTTGGAAGTAGGGTCTTCCTGGGTCTTCTACCATGGACCCCATTTTCATTCATGCACCATGAGATTGATAGATGTTTTCCTCCATTCATCCAACTTGGATCTGTTTGGAGGTTTTCCTTGGTTCTTTATCCACCATTTGAACAATCCTTCTCTTCATTCTTGGATGAATTTTCCTTTTTGTGCCCGGTGCACATAATTTACATTTTTGCTATTTAGCTGACGCTCTTATCCAGAGTGACTTACAGTAAATACAGGGACATTCCCCAGAGCAACTTAAAAAAAAAAGTGCCTTGCCCAAGGACACAATGACAGCTGGCACAGCTGGGAATCGAACCGGCAACCTTCCGACTACAAATCTGACTCCTGAACCACTGAGCCATCTGGATCCCACACAGATGTTGGCCATAGTCCAATGTGCCTTATACTTCAAGCTCTTTAGAGATGGTCTTGTAGCCTTTATGTTGACCATACTTTACTGTTATTTTCTTTCTAACCTCCTCCTAAAACTCTCTAGGTTGTCTTATTTTTTTCCATGTTCAGTGTGATACATGCATTGACACAAAACAGTTAGTACTTTTCTCTATTTAAACTGGTTGAATTAGAATTTCTATTGAAGACACATGTGATACTAAGCAAAAGACAATGGTCTGCTTGAGGTATCACTTCAGTAAAATTATTTCACATAACTTTTAAAGGGTATCAATAATTTTGTCCAGGCCATTTTGGAATGTCTTTATAGAAAAGGAAGAATTCAGTTCTCTTCACAGGTTTTTTGTTTTGTTCCACTGCAAACCAAAGACATGCAGGTATGGGTGACAAAATATCTTTCAGGGCAAATGGTGCATTATTTGAATAAAATGGAAGGGTACCAATATCTTGGCCACGTCTATATGGTTTGTTTTAGGTGATGATGAGTATGAGAAACACAGATATAAATTAGAAAAACATGAATGACTTGTGGCTTGTTGGTTTTATTGGTTAAAGTTGATTTAATCATGATCAAATGTATTTTGCTCAAAAGCCCCTTGTCCCAAACTATTCAATGCCTTAGATTGCCTGACAGTTTTCCTTTTAGTTATTTAATGCAAGCCTGCTGATACAGGCAGCATTGCAAGGCTTTGATTAAGGTACGTTCTTAACTCTATTACTTCTGTTAGACACATATTTACCATAGAAAACACAGTGCAGAAAAATTAACATGCTAGGCTACTTTACTCCAAAGCCAACTTGAAGTGTATGTATGTGCAATTTGGAGTAAGACTTGTAGTCAAATGTTTGCTGGTTGGATTCCCTAGTGGGACAAATGTTGTTGTGTCCTGACACTCAAATAAAAAAAAGACAGAACTATAAAGGTCTTTCACAAATTTTCAAAATGCAGTTCTAGGGCTGGGCGATATTTCAATATTTATCGTTATCGAGTTTTTAAAAAGAATATCGAGAAGAATATCCCATATCGACATATCGCGATAACAGCTGGTTTTGTTCTGAAACAAAGAAAAATCCAACAATTGAGGAGTATTTCATATTGCTTGTAGTTCAGTTTTACCTGAAACTTCTAAACAGAAATATAACCAGGTCAATCAATATTTTTTGTATGTATTGTTCTTTTTGGTTATACAGCAGAATTTATTTAATCAAGTCACAGCATGTCCTATATATATTTAAATATATCGTCAGGCATATCGTATCGAAAAAATATCTATTTTATATTGTGATATAATTTTTTAGCCATATCGCCCAGCCCTATGCAGTTCTGAGAATAACTGTTTGAAGTGGTCAGCTGCACTATAATTTCCTTCTAGGCTACAATTTGTGTTGCTCCTTTCAATGGCTATTGGTTTTATTGATCTCAGTAGCGTATCCTATATGGGTAGCCATATAAGTGACAGAGATTACTGTGTAATTTGTTTCATATTACTGAATATCTTAATCTTCAGAATTACTGAGAATTGTTTTCAGAGCTAAACCCGGAGTGTTTGTAAACTCTGAAGATTTCCCTGGCTAGCTATCATGTTTCCGACCTCTTGACGGAGAGCATTTGTAACAGGTGTCTCTCAATGTGCAAAACTGATAGAGACATACCCCAAGCAACTTACAGCTAAAATCGCAGCAAAAGGTGGCGCTACAAAGTGTTAACTTAGGCTGAATAATTTTGCTCGCCCAATTTGTCAATTTTTTATTTGTTAAGAAAGTTTGAAATATCCAATGAAGTTCGTTCCACTTCATGATTGTGTTCCACTTGTTGTTGCTTCTTCACAAAAAATTACAGTTTTATATTTTCATGTTTGAAGCCTGAAATGTGGCAAAAGGTCGAAATGTTCAAGAGGGCCGAATACTTTCGCAAGGCACTGTATATACAGGTCCTTCTCAAGAAATTCAAATATTGTGATAAAGTTCATTATTTTCCATAATGTAATGATAAAAATAAAACTTTCATATATTTTAGATTCATTGCACACCAACTGAAATATTTCAGGTCATTTATTGTTTTAATACTGATTATTTTGGCATACTTTATCACAATATGCTAATTTCTTGAGAAGGACCTGTATATATATATGTGTATTTGTATGCATTTGAATTTTATTGTGGTGTTCCTTATATTGTGGCCAGGTCATTGTTCTGTCGTTTTCTGTTGGGTCTGGAATGTATGTGTTTTATGTAAGTCGCGCCTTCCTCCTGTTTACCTAGTGCTAGAGTCTGTTCCAATTTATGTAACACATGGCAGGTGTGTGGTATTGCTGATTGCATGCAGCCGGTGTACTCAGCCTCTATATAGGTTTGGGTGAAAAGGAGGAAGGCGTGATTCAATATTACTATATTGTCACCGTGTTTATCTAATTAACTGTATGTATCGTTTGGTTTTCCCGACTTTGTGTGTATACAGACCCTCTACAACGTGACCTCGCCAGGTACTGCGAGAGTAAGTAGACTACATTCATGGGTAGAATTGCGTATTGCCAGGTAGATACTATTGCGTTCTGTGCCGCAATTGAGAGCAAAGTGTCACTTGAAGTCGTGCCATCCTCATCTATGTTCTTGTCCTGTTTATTCTTGTCGGGAAGCTTTCGATCATCATGAAAACTACAAGCCTGTTCCTGCTTTTGGTCTCCCTCCTTCAACACCACACAACAACCTGACAGCATGACTCTCATTCACTGTTGTCATGACTCTCATTCACTGTTGTCGTGACTCTCATTCACTGTTGTCATGACTCTCATTCACTGTTGTCATGACTCTCATTCACTGTTGTCATGACTCTCATTCACTGTTGTCATGACTCTCATTCACTGTTGTCATGACTCTCATTCACTGTTGTCATGACTCTCATTCACTTTTGTCATGACTCTCATTCATTTTTGTCATGACTCTCATTATGTCCTCCACCTCCATTGTTTTTAAACACAACCCTCTTTGATTAAAAACAAAAACAATTTCTGGCTCTATTCCAATCAAAAAGTGATTCAACAATTCACTGAATGAATAACATAACAGTTGTTTTAATGTCTCCACGGTGCATATGGTGGAGTTCACACATCATCATGATATACTATTATGGATAGTCTATACACAGTGGATCGTTTTTAAATGTAGCACAAGGACACAGAGGCTGTTGACATCAATTGGTGTTATAATAAATAGATTACAGATTTTCAGGAAAGCTATTTTGTTTTTTAACATATACTAGTATCAAGGGGAAAAAATTACTAAATCAATCCACAGTTTTCTCCAAAGAAATTCAATTTTGAACATCGTTTCATACCCAAAATTACATCGGAAATGTCTTTACTTCAACAGGCATTTACACAATGTGCATAACACATTAATGATTTAGGTTTTGTGAAAACAATAAGGTCTTCTATGTGTTTCAAGCCATTAAGACCAGAGTGTTTTTCAAAAGCCGCATATCACATGATTTAGAATGGCACAATATACTGTGTGGGTAGAAACACTCAGTGGTTTTGGACTATGTTGACTGAATAGCTCAAATCCTTTTGTTCACATACTGTATGCATGCTTTGGCATATGGACATTATCCCGCTGAAAGTATCCATCTTAAAATAGAATGTGTCTGTAAAGGTATGCACATCTTGGTACACTGTGGAATTGGAATTATGATAAACTGGTATTAAGGGGCCTAATTTTGCAAAACAAAATAAATAAAACATATTCCTCCCACCAGTACATTACCCCCTCCTGACTACCATTGACACAAAATACCAACCCTACCATCTGCATGTTGCAGCTAAAATCCAGATTCTTCAGACAACAATTTCTTCAATCTATGTCAATAGATATCTTTGGTTCAGTCTTCCAGCGTTGTTCATCATGTGTCCTGTAGCATGTGTCATCATCCAGCTCTTCAGGACTGGGACCTGCGGGTGTCGTCTGTCGCTGTAGCTCATCCGCTTCAACGTTGGACACAATGTGCACACCGCTGTTATAAAGACTGGTTATTTGAGTCCTTCTCACCTTCTTGTTTGTTTAAACAAGGCTCACTGGATGTTTTTTTATCAATATCACTCTAGAGGCTGTAGTGCTTGAAAATCTCAGCTCCTGAGATGCCAGAATCATTACATCTGGTACCAGCATACTGTACAGTACAATGATCAAAGCTTAGATCAAGTGTCTTCACCATTTTTATATTTGTTGGAACAACAACTAAACCTCTTGACCACTTCTGCTTCCTTTACATTTTGAGTTGGAGTCATGTAATTGACAGTTTGGCTATTTATGTTAACAAGCTGGTGTTTCTAATGAAGTGGACACTGGATAAAGAAGTCCAGATGTGTGTGAGATCTATGTGTAATGTTTTATCTTGTTGTGAATGTAATACATAGAAGCACTAACATCTCTGCACCTGAAGCTAATTGAGGGAACTTCTGTAGTACATGTGAGTGTCTGAGGGAGTCCGGCTACTGAGATGTAGAAAACCAAATGGTTTTAAACTACCCAGTGTTATCACTTAACACTGGTTCAGTGTCTATATGAGTCTACACTAACAGGGTTAACTTAAAATGGGAGAATTTGCTGTGTATTGCCCATGAGTCGGTTTATTGTACTGGCTAAGGATTTTGATTTTGATTCATGATTTTGTTTTAATTGAATGTGTATGTCTAAGTATTTTGGATGTTTTTATGTGTGCCATTTCAGTTCCCAGGGCACACGTGAAGGAGACCTAGGTCTCAATATGTCCTCCGGTTGAATAAAAACATATAAAAAAAATCCAAAACAGAAAAAATGTATCAGAATGTCATGAGCTATTTTCACCGTGGCAACATGGTAATGGAAGCTTTTTTTGTCTATTGATGCTTGTCTGTCAGAGCCAGATGCTGATCAACCAGCTGAGGGAGATCACTAGCATCCAGGACACACAGATCCTCCTGAGAGCTTTAAACGTAAGTGACACTGGACAGGCACAGATCGGGGCAGCATTCATGTATTGTACATACTGTCGAGACAGGAAGTTGGTGAACCGTTTTTTGTTTTCTGTGTAGGAAATCATTGTCATAATGTAGGACATCATTATCAACATCTAAATCACTTAATCATATTTTTTTTATTTCAAGAAATACAGTTTTTACAGCCTTTGGAAGCTGGTCACTGTAGTTGTCATGGCAAAACCAATTCTACAGGTGTATCAAAGTAGTCAAAACGATTAGTATTGGGTAGCAAATTCCTTGTATAATCACTCTTATAAACCACATCCTCCTTAGATGCATTTGTAGTTTTTGTCATCTTTTGTGTTATTCTTTGCCCAATAGTAATTAAATGGTTGTAGTCATATAATGTTTAATTTCCTCACTCAAGTAAGCACAACCGTTTTCCCACAAGTTTATGATAAGACCTTTGGCGAAAATCTGATCACTTTTCAAATACTAGTTTTTACAGTACCAGCAATATGGCATCTTGGGGATTGTGATAAGTGCAATATCCAGGCATTGTGTGTCATGCAAAAGAACAGCTTAATGGCTTTGAGCCTTATTGTTTAAATAAAAAAACAAGATTTAAATATTGTTCAGCCAAATGCTTGACTTGAGTTTTATTTCAGGTCATTGTGGCAAAAAACAAATCTCAGTGATGAATTTGCTTAAAAGGCATAACAATGTACATAGAGTACACACCTGTTTTTCAACCTTCTCTATTTGATCTATTTCTGAGATAGCACACCTGATTCCACTTATCTGCCAATGATCAGGCCCTTGATTAATGAATACGGGAGCTAGTTCAGTGGCTACAGCTAAACTGTGGAACGTCTGCTCTGCCCTGATTAAAGGGCCGAAAAACACAGCAGTACACATACATTTGTATCAGTTTTCTCTCTCATTCCCTGTTGGAACAGCTCTGTTAGACTGACTCACACAGTGTACATTGCTGCTTGAAAGTTGAAAGATTTATAAATATTTGGATATGAACTAAGTTATCATTATTTCAGCTATCTACCACAGCATATCGGCGGTTAAATTAAATAATATGAGCTAATAGTGCAGACTTTCAGCTGTAATTTCTAGGTGTTTACATCCAAATCAGGTGAACAGTGTTGGAATTACAGCACTTTATATATTTAGTTCCTCCAAATTTATGGGCTCAAAAATATTTGGACAAATTAACATAATCATGTATTTTGTGAGTTTAAATACTTGGTTGCTAATCCTTTGCTTAATGCCTGCCAGACATCTGAAACACTTCAGACATCACCAGGTGTTGGGTTTTTCCCTGGTGATGTTCTACCAGGTATTTACCACAGCTGTTTTCACTTCCTGCTTCTTCTTGAGCCATTTTGCCTTCAGCAAGTAAAGTGTTGGGAATGTTTTGTTAGACCTTTGTCAGTCAACACCATTCGCTGATGCATCCACAGATGAAAGTTAAGGCTTTACTATGTCAAGCAGAAACCATACATCAACACTTACCAGAACTGCCGCTGACTTCTCAGGGCTCTGTTTAATCTGAGATTGACAGTTGCACAGCGTAATATTGTGTTTTGTGGTCCGACAAGTCAATGTTTCGAATAGTTTTAGGACTAAACAGCCGTTGTGTTCTCCGGGCCAAAGAGAAGAATGACCATCCAAACTGTTATTTAGCGTCAGGTCCAGAAGCCATAGTCTGTCATGGTATGGCAGGCAGTGTGTCAGTTCCCATGGCATGCGTAACTTGTACATCTGTGAGGGCACCATTAATGCAATAAAGATATGTACACATTTCGGAGCAACATATGCTGCCATTACAGCCAGCAGCGTAGCACCCTGTATTCCACTGCTGGTTTGCTTTTAAATCTAATCAGGGTTGTGCCTGGTTGGTCCCTGGATGGAAGACCAAAGCTGCTGGAAGTGGTGTTGGAAGGCCAGTAGAGGGCATTCTTCCCTCTGTTCTAAAAATCATTCCCAATGCCCCAGGGCAGTGATGCGGAAATCTGCCCTGCGTAGGGTGCCGTCATTCGGAATGGACTTTAAATTGATGTCCTGACTCTCTTTGATCAATAAAGATCCTATGGCACTATTTGTAAGAGTAGGTGTGTAACCCTGGTGTTCTGGACACATTTCCAATCTGGCCTTAATAACATCATGGGAACCTAAACATTTCAAGCTTTCAATTGGCTCATTCACAATTTTGGTGTGTTGCAGTCATCAGATTTTAAATGAGTGTTTATTAAATAAATTCAATTCACAAAGTAAAACATCACATAATATGTTTTCAATATAGTACATGGTGAATAACATTTTCAAATTACTCTTATTGTTTGTTTTTTGCATTTTTCATACTGTCCCAACCTTTTCGGAACTAGGGTTGTATTTACCCCTCCGGTGTGTCACACATATAAAATAATAATAATATCCAAATATTTATGGACTTAACTGTATGTGAAATTGCACACGGGGTACACACACATTGATGCAGCACTATAAATGTAAAACTTGTCTAGGACAAAAGCTGCTCTGTCCTTTGTGAGGTGTTTCAAAACACAGAACAGGTGCTGGTAAGGACACACTATAATGGCCACTGTTGTCCTGTGTGACACCAGGCCAGCCAGGGGGACATCAGCCATGCTGTTGGCCTGCTCACCACACAGCCATCACAGGATGGCCAGGGAACTGAGGAGACCCCAGACACTGAAGGCACCAGGGAGGCATGGGAAGCACAGAAAGGTAAGCTGGAGGTTGGGATAGAGCACAACACTGAGGGCCTGCTGACAAACAAAATAGATCCTTTGTACTTGATCATTTCAAGCTAACTGTCTTCTGGTGCAAAAATGTGTCTACATCATTCTAAAATGTCCTCAGGTGTTTCTGCTAAAGATGATCTTCAGACAGCCATAGAGCTCAGCTTGCAGGAATCCCAGGCAGAAGAGATAGAGCTCAACAGGTATGGAAGTCTAGTACTGCAAAGTGTTAGCTTCACTTGGTTAATGAATCAAGTCAGGATTTTGTGGGGAGTGGAGCACTGCCAAGGGAGGATACCTTGACACTTCCCAGGAGTGGAAGATATTTTTGTAGTATTTACTGTAGTGGTTTCTTCAGACATTCCTGTAGTATACAGTAGTATAAAATATTTATTGTAATGTTTGTCCAGACATTACGCAAATGTAGGATTTTAATAAATGTTCTTTCAATCCGTGGTTAAAAACACCATGATTTTTCAATTAGATATTTAGCTACATTTGATGAGTGTGTGTGTGTTTCAGGGCACTGGAAGCAAGCGTGGAAGACAGTGCTGCACGGGTAAAAAGGAAGCGCTGTGAAGCACAAGGAGAAAGCTGCAGCCCTGCGGACTGGATACGCCAGGAGGATTGGCCCGTAGGCATCCGCAACGTGGGCAACACCTGCTGGTTCAGTGCTGTCATACAGGTGAGGTCCCTGTTGGTTGGCCCACACAGTACATACAGTAAAAATATGCAGAGTTATTAAGAGTGCTCTGGAGCTTGTACAGTATACCTGCCAAGTGTTTCCACATTTGAATGAAATAAGACCTCTGCCAATATGAAGATAAAGTTGTTTCCTAAGACCTATGTACCTGCTTCAGCAATGCCATCCATATGTTCATCTAAGCTTCTGTTCTTTCCCATTTGTGGAAACTTGAATAGTGAAATATTGAAAATAGCTAAACCAGTGTTTTTCAACCCTTTTCTCAGGGCTCACCAGATTCACTAATCAAGGGCCCGATAATTAACAGATGAGTTGCATCAGGTGTGCTAGCTCAGAAATAGATATAATACATGGAACGGCTGGTGTTCCCCGAGGAGAGGTTTGAAAAACACTGGGCTAGACTGTCAAATAGCCACTAGGTAGACTTACATGTTGGAAAACTGTTCTCCAGGTCCTCTAGGTTTATTAGGTTAATTTTAGAAAAAGGGAAACTATCTGCTGTACATTCCTATAGGAAGCCCTGGACATACAGTGGGAGAATTTACCAATTTGATATGGTTCATGTGTGGCCTAGTGGTTAGGACATCAGGCCAGTGTCCGAAAGATCCCGGTTCAATAACCCATCCTCCAAGGAGAATGCTTCGTTGTCTGTGAGCAGGAGAGTTAACCCTAATATGCACCTGTGTCGTTGCTACAAATAATAATTTGTTATTAGTCCACCTGCCTGGTTCTAAAGATACATTTAAAAAATAATAATACAGTGTGCCCTGAGAAGATTGTCACCAATGGGTGAGGAGTCAGGGAATGTTCCATGGAGCCTACTATTATTGTAGTCTTTTGAGATTGTTGCTTGTTTGAGACATTGTCTAGATATGATTTAACATAGGTAAGTTAATGTCTTCCATGCATGCCCTACACTCTACGGTAAAGTGCGATGAGACAAGATCATAACTACAACTTCATATCACAAATTTTAAAAGAAAAGGGCAGTTTTTTGTAGAGAATTGTAGCTGTACAATGAACAGTGTAAAAATGTAGTAAAACATAATTTGCATCATTTTGTTGTTCTGTTTCGTTGTTTTCTCAAAAATATATATTTCACTTACCTGTTTTTCTTTCCTAGGACTTTCTTCAGTTTGCGCATTTTCATCATAGTGTTCACAAATGTTTATTTGTTTGCCTTTAAACATTAATATGGTTGATATTGTACACTGAAGCTTAAATTAGAATGTTGTGTATGTATAATCTGTGAGACTCTGGTCTCTGTAATATGACCTTGACTTTCTGCTCTACCTCCTTATTGGTCTACTTCTGTCTGATGTCCATGTTTAGAATCCTTCTCTGTTTTCTGAAACCTTTTTCAAGCCTTCTCATGTGGCTAGATTTCAAATATTACCACTAGAAAAGCCCCCAACATATTAGTAAAATTTGCTGACTGATTTGACCTACATTTTAGAACCTTTATTTTTATTGCCACACAATTCCATTTTACTGTTTTGATAGTTACTATTATTGAAAGCCACTTGCTATAGTAATTAGGGTTATGTGCTTTGCTCAAGGGCACAATAGTAGACTTTTCATTTTGACTGCTCTGAGATTCGTTCCAGCAGCCTTCTAGTCATTGGCGCGAATGCTCTTAACACAAAGCTACCTGCCACCCACAAATCTATCAAAAAGTAGAATTATTCAACAATCTATCAAACATTCTAAGCAGGTTATGCTAACTGGGTTATGGGTAATACCAGGAGGATGGTGAAAATGAAGTGCAGGGGTCTGGTGTTTAGTTTCCAAATGCAAAAGCTTGTTGGTGCTTTAATTCTATTAAGAGTCCATTCCAGACTGCATTTAGACAGGCCTATCAGGTTGCTCCACGGAAATTCAAGACTTCATTGATATTGATAAACTGCAAGGGTAATTAAATAGTGCAGTGTTGTGATGATAGAGCAAGCGATGAACTCTGCAGCCTGGACTGAAATGAGTTTATATCGATAGATTAGCTCGAATGGGAATGCTCATTTGTCATAATTTCATTCAGATATGCACCACATTTAAAAACCAAGCACTAAAGAAAGACCTAAAGTCTGATAGAAGTATTATCAGTGAATAGGAATGAAAGCACTCATTTTAAGTGGGTGAGAAATGACATACATTTTTCTGTTGCATTGGAAATCTAACCTTTTCTGATTACATTTTCTGTTGATTATGTTTGCATGTATATTGTAAGCCTAGTATTTCCATCACCATTTGCCCATAGTAAGAGTTATCGGATTTATGGTCACTGAATTACCTCTGGTGACTGTGTACTCGTATTTCTGTGGTATCTCGTGGGGTATTCTTTACAGTAAGGTTTATTAAGCTGTAATTTGGTTTCTGGTAAACGAGAATTGATAAAACACTGCCTGATTTCATTAATAACTCAGACAAAATGTTGTTCCTTTAAAAAATATATTGTTTATTCATGTTTTACAAAGTTAAGGCATAGTAATAAAAAACACACATGGATAAAGTGTTGTGTCATTATGTAAGGAAACATTTTTCCCATCTGGTTATGGCCAGCATCTTGTCTAAATCTTCCAGAAGTAGACCGAATTAAAGAGATTTGATCTAATCTTTGCCTCTTATTTCAGTCCCTGTTTCACCTGCCCGTGTTCCGCAGATTGGTGCTGAACTACTGTCTGTCTGAGCGAATCCTGGAGAAGTGTAAGAGCTCCTCTGTGAGTATCGAGGGGGGATCAGGAGCCCTGAATGTAGAGTACAGGAGACTTGTGTCTTAGAGGGTCCCAGAAGATTCTGGTGATGAATAGGTAGTGTTAGACAGGACGTTCTGCAGAGTTATATAGTGGCAGTAAAGACATTGATTAACATTTGTCTGTGTTTACTGCTTTGAGCTAGATGTGTCAATGTATATTTGGCATATGGATAATATTATTAGCAGAATGACTGTCTGCAACTATATCTGTAACATTGAACATACAATAGTGTGTCTGCAACATTGTGTGTAGTTCTGTTTCAGTTGGCTAAAAGCAATTGTTATGTGAGTCTTGGTTGTTGTAACTTTCAAGAAAAAGCATTTATGAACTATAAAATTGTGTAAATACAATGGTTTGAAAATGTATATGGGTTTATATTTTTTTGAAATTGCTCATGACATTATTAATGTAACTAAGTTAAATGTAACTAAAGTAAATGTGCTGAGCATACTCTTATGTAGAGAGAACTTTAAAAAAAAAACAGTTAATTGTTCCCCAAGTGGATCTGAGAGAAGTGAGAGTAGGCTAACATGTGGCTATGTTCTCAGGACAAGAGGAACATAGCGTTCATGCAGGAGCTGCGCTGTCTTTTTGCTCTCATGCTGGGCTCCACTCGCAGGTTTGTGGACCCATCTGCTGCTGTCGAGCTTCTGAGAGATGCTTTCAGAACCAGTGAGGCCCAACAGGTACACACTGAAGTCCAACAGGTACACATTGAGGTCCAACGGGTACACAATGAGATACATCACGTACACACTGAGGTACAACAGGTAGACAATGACGTAAAACAGGTACACACTGAGGTACAACAGGTACACACTGAGGTACAACAGGTACACACTGATGTACAACAGGTACACATTGAGGTACAACAGGTACACACTGATGTACAACAGGTACACATTGAGGTCTGACAGGTATGCATTGAGGTCCGTAGGGGTACACATTGATGTCCGACAGATACACATTGAGGTCCAACAGATACACATTGAGGTCCGAGGGATACACATTAGGAATAAGAGATACACATTAAGGTCCGGGGGTACACATTGAGGTCCGACAGGTACACATTGAGATCCGACAGGTACACATTGAGGTCCAACAGGTACACATTGAGATCCGACAGGTACACATTGAGGTCCGACAGGTACACATTGAGGTCCAACAGGTACACATTGAGGTCCGACAGGTACACATTGAGGTCCGACAGATACAAATTGAGGTCCAACAGGTACACATTGAGATACAACAGGTACACACTGAGGTCCCACATGTACACATTGAGGTCCCACAGGTACATACTGACATGCACCAGCAAGGGGGATCCAGCTGGGGGAAGGAGAGATGTTACAGTACCCCCCCTTCATGCGCCACTCCGGGTCCAGGCCGAGGGGTAGGTTCCGGACCCGGCCAGACCCTGTCACCCGGCGTGAGCACCGCCGTCTTCAGCGCATCGTGCGCTGTCAGAAGGTGCAAGCAGACCACTGCCGTGGGCCGTGCCGTTGTTTACCCAAAGGCCGGTGGCATTCTGCCTCCATCATCCCAATCTCAGCGTACAACAAAGGATTCACATGACCCCTGGGCAGTACAGAACCTGGTAAAAGATCAATGGCATAATCCCATGGCTGATGGGGGTAATTTAGATGCCTTGCTTTTTTCAGAATAATCAATAGGAATAGGAACGTTAGAGGCAATGTCTGGACTCTCCACGGTGGTGGTACTAAGTGAAAACGGAAGACACCTCCCCTGACACCCATGCAACCACCCCTCTAACTCCCTATGGGACCACGAAATGGAGGGGTTATGACAGAATAGCCAGGGATTCTTTAACATTATGGGATAGGAAGGGGATGGAATAATGTAAAATGTAATGTCTTTAGTTTGACCGGACATAGTGGAAACTAGCAGTATGACCTGTGCCTAGAGGTCTGTCATCTAGAGCATGAGCTGGTAGCGGATGAGTAAGTGGGATAATGGGAATGCGCAATTTCGCAGCTAGGGCCCAATGCATAAATTTGCTAGCAACCCCTGAATCAATCAAAGCCAGAATAGGAAATGGTTAGGGATGATCAGGGAACTTGATACCCAACTTAACAGGAGGAGGTACTAAAGGTGAACGGGACCCTACCTGGGGTAGTGCAAGGGTGCTTGAGCCTCCTGCCTCACATCCCGAGAGACGCAGGTGGCAATACACAGCATAGTGCCCCCTCATGCCACAGAAGGAGCACTGAGCCTGGCGTCTTCCAGGCTCACTCCTTGTTGAACCCTAGCAGCCCCCAACTCCATGGGGACAGCTACCTCCAGGGATGGACCCAGAGTGGGCGAACCCCACACGGGCTGGCCCCTGGTCTGCAGGAGGATGTCCTGACAGATGGCAAGGTCTAGTAACTTGTTAAAGGACACTGTCCATCGCATTAGCGAGCTGTGAAATCTGGGGCCTGTGCTCCTTCACTCTCGCTACTTCTCCAGATAGCTCTAAGGTGCATTGATCTGTAATGATATTGTTGTTTGGAGGAGTCAACTGCAGGACAGATTTGAAGCAGAACTAAAAATGTTTATTAACGGACTGCTTATTTAACGAAATAAACACAAAAGGACGTAACACGCAGGCTAAAATCTATAGTTAGCAGGCAACAGCCTGGAACTAAATACTAGATCAAAACAGGCAAACGCCTAGGAATATTCAATTCCTACTGGAGTACCGACATGCAAAATACAGGTAGACAATGCACAAGACACGCTGGGAACAGGAGAACTAAATAGACATGAGGGCAATTAGTGAAACAAGACCGGTGCGTAATGGGGATGGTGATCTCAGAAGACTAGAGCGCTGGAACTGACACGCACCAACAGGGGTGATCCAGTCGGTGGAAGTAGAGATGTTACATGGTCAAAGCCTCACTTATAGGAACTGCTGTGTATAGAAATATGTTAACTTCATATGTTAATTCTAGGATGTAAGTGAGTTTACCCACAAACTCCTTGACTGGCTTGAAGATGCTTTTCAGCTGGCTGCTAATGGAAAGTAAGTCATGAACGTCATTACTATCAGGCAAGACTGTATGGGAGCATGTCCATATCCTTTTGTTTAGCACGTCGAAGTTGGCTTGTCTACCCAAGACTGCTTTTGGTTCAGCAATGTGAAATAGATTTTTTTATTAAATACTGAAATTTCTAATGAATATTCCTGTACCAATATCGCATGGTGTTGAAGCCCACTATGTCAGATGTTTTCCCTGAGATATGAAAGCTACATTTTATATTTGTAGCAGTCACGAAGACAAAAAAGAAAATCCAATGGTTCAGCTTTTCTATGGAACTTTTGTGGCAGAGAGAATACATGAGGGTAAGTAAAGAATGAGCATTTTATTTTGTTTATAAAGATAGCCTCAAGTATTTAACACTGGACCTGACTAGACCCGGGCCAGGTGTTCTTTCCTGCTGAGGTCACATGACAGAAAAATAATCCAGACCTTTCTAATTGTATCACAATTTTGTCTATATATTCTAAAAACCAATGTTGAACCTTGTGTAGGCAAGATATTATCGAGTATTGAGCAGTTTGGCCAGTACCCCTTACAAGTGAACGGTTTCAACAACTTGGATGAATGTCTGGAAGGTGCAATGGTGGAGGCGGAGATTGAAGCCCTGTATTCAGATGAAAGCATTTCATCTGGCAGTGAGGTAAGAAACTGTTAGCTTAATGTTTACTCTGAATGTTGCTGTCAATGTTAAACTAAATGTAGGTATAATGTACAGTATCTCACAAAAGTGAGTACACCCCTCACATTTTTGTAAAAAATTTGATTATACCTTTTCATGGGACAACACTGAAGAAATTACACTTTGCTATAATGTAAAGTAGTGAGTGTACAGCTTATATAACAGTGTAAATTTGCCGTCCCCTCAAAATAACTCAACGCAGCCATTACAGTCTAAACCGCTGGCAACAAAAGAGAGTACACCTCTAAGTGAAAATGTCCAAAATGGGGCCAATTAGCTATTTTCCCTACTCAGTGTCATGTGACTCGTTAGTGTTACAAGGTCTCAGGTGTTAATGGGGAGCAGGTGTGTTAAATTTGGTGTTATCGCTCTCACACTCCCTCATACTGGTCACTGGAAGTTCAACATGGCACCTCATGGCAAAGAACTCTCTGAGGACCTGAATAAATAATTGTTGCTCTACATAAAGATGACCTAGGCTATAAGAAGGTTGCCAAGACCCTGAAACTGAGTTGCAGCATGTTGGCCAAGACCATACAGCTGTTTAACAGGGCAGGTTCCACTCAGAACAGGCCTCGCCATGGTTGACCATAGAAGTTGAGTGCATGTGCTCAGCGTCATATCCAGAGGTTGTCTTTGGGAAATAAAGGTATGAGTGCTTCCAGCATTGCTGCACAGGTTGAAGGGGTGGGGGGTCAGCCTGTCAGTACTCAGACCATACGCCGCACACTGCATCAAATTGGTCTGCATGGCTGTCATCCCAGAAGGAAGCCTCTTCTGAAGATGATGCACAAGAAAGCCCGAAAACAGTTTGCTGAAGACAAGCTGACTAAGGACATGAGATCAAGATAAACCTATTTGGTTCAGATGGTGTCAAGCGTGTGTGACAGCAACCAGGTGAGGAGCACAGAGACAAGTGTGTCTTGCCTACAGTCAAGCATGGTGGTGGGAGTGTCATGGTCTGGGCCTGCATGAGTGCTGCTGGCACTGGGGAGCTACAGTTCAATGAGGGAACCATGAATGCCAACATTTACTGTGACTAACTGAAGCAGAGCACGATTTCCTCCCTTTGGAGACTGGGCCGCAGGGCAGTATTCCAACATGATAACAAGCCCAAACACACCTCCAAGACGACCACTGCCTTGCCAAAGAAGCTGAGGGTAAAGGTGATGGACTGGCCAAGCATTTCTCCAGACCTAGACCCTATTGAGCATCTGTGGGGCATCCTCAAATGGAAGGTGGAGTTGTGCAAGGTCTTTAACATACACCAGCTCTGTGATGTCAACATGGAGGAGTGGAAGAGGACTCCAGTGGCAATATGTGAAGCTCTGGTGAACTCTATACCCAAGAGGGTTAAGGCAGTGCTGGAAAATAATGGTGGCCACACAAAATATTGACACTTTAGGCCCAATTTGGACATTTTCACTTAGGGGTGTACTCACGTTTGTTGCCAGCAGTTTAGACCTAAATGGCTGTGTGTTGAGTTATTTTGAATTGACAGCAAATGTACACTGTTATTAGGGCTGGGCGGTATGACCAAAAATGTATAACACGGTATTTGTCAAAATTCTACCGGTTTCACGGTATATGACGGTATTTCTTTTTTCATGCATAATCAAGTGTTCCCAGAATTTTCTACAGTTTGAGAGAGGAATTATTGCAGTAGATTGACTTAGGATGGTCTATTTTACTGTCATGATGAGTGAATATTGTAGAATAATTCCACACTAGTAGCTTACTGTATCTTAGAGAATATATACTTCGCGTGATATGCACGTTTTTACAAACGGTTCGGAGGCGCGCTATATAGAAAGTTTTTTACACACGATAACTGCAGTCATTATTTTTGTTCTGTACTGTTGTTTTAGACCAGCTTTTCCTAAAGTGGGATACAAAATAAATAGTATTCTATATATTATATCCTATGGAATGGCACATATTGTATATTCTCTTCACAGAGTTTCTCTCTTAACTCATCAGATCCAAATTTAAAATATACAGCAGAGAGACCTAGAAAGGATATATACTTTTTAGACATTGCTCTTTGTAAAAACATTGATATTTTGGAAACTATACCATCTAACTCAAGTCGCAATGTATAACACTTTTACGAGCAGACAGTAATATTCATAGACACCTCATACAGAATATACCAGTTGGCCAAATCCTTAGACTTACAACGTAAATGCAGTTACGAATGCTAAAGTGTTTTATTATCCGAAAACCGTGAACTAATACAATATTCATAATTTTATGAATTGTTGCATGGTGTTCACCCATCCATTATATTATTCTTACGATTAAAGAGTTGCTACATGCACAGCAGACTTCGTTTTGATTGCAAAATATACATGTAGCTGTTTTAGAGACAAGATAATCATATAAACTACTGTCACTTCATAGACTCGTGTAAATTGAATTATTATAGAGACCATCGTAATACTTCAGTATCCATTTTCCACTAGAAATTCAATTGTTTTAAACTTTAGAGACAAAACTTTCTTTATATGCCTGTTTCTGCTGACAAGGAAGATGAATGTTAACCATGATTTTGGCTTGTTCCGGGGCATTCCTCCTGCCGTATTCTACAGTAGCTACACTGTCCAGGGCGTTCCTCCTGTTGTATTCTATAGTAGCTATTGTAGATGGCACCCAAATTGACATAAAAGCCCACCCAAATAGTACAGTAGGCTATATGTATCAAACAGCATTCCAGGTTGGAATACAATGTATTCAGCAGTGTCGCACGGCGCAGCATTCCTGGCTTGTCTATTCAAATACACCGGTATGGCGGTATATAAAAAATTCAAATCATGACGAAAATAAATACCGGTATTCGGTGTGAACCGGTATACCGCCCAGCACTAACTGTTATACATGCTGTTCACTCACTACTTTACATTGTAGCAAAGTGTCATTTCTTCAGTGTTGTCATATGAAAAGTTATAATCAAATACTTACAAAAATGTGAGGGGTGTACTCTTGTGAGATGCTGTATGTATAATTGAGAATGTAATATGAATGGTGAATGAGGGTGGTCACTCTCTTTGTTCCAGAGATGGTTCTCAACATTACCACCAGTGTTGACCTTTGAATTGTCCAGGTTTGAGTTCAACCAGTCTTTAGGACGTCCAGAGAAAATTCACAAGAAATTGGAGTTTCCACAAATCATATATATGGACAGGTAAATGGCTTGACATTAATTATTTTTTTAAGTATCAGAATCTAGGCACCTACTGACAGTAAGTAGCTTTTGGGATAAGAGGATAAGAGCAAAATTACTTAAAATTTACTGGTACATTACTAATGAAAGCATGCACAACCCTTCCTGACTAAAATATACCCTAACAAATAAATAACTTAATAAATAATACATATAAAATATATTCCTCCAACATTATAAACATTTCTAAATAATGGAAATATAGAATATCTTGTAAATGAATTTTAAAAGAATTGCATGCTATGTTTTGATAGCATATTTCACCTCTACTAGCTAGAAGTCAATGGAAGTAATAATAAAATAGGGTGTGCAGGCATTTAACAAAACAGTTCAGTTATGACTGAAAAGACTTAATATCCCCTGATAAATGGCTGTTCAAAATTTCTGTTGACCCATCGACTAATTCCTGAGGGAAGATCATATAACTCCAATGAAAACAAAAGTACCGAAAAAACTACCGGTACATTTCTCCAATTAATACTTTGTAGAAGCAAATTTAAATAAATGTTGGCAGTCAACATATGATAAGTTTGAACATCTCTTACGGATAAATGTATACATTGCTATTATTTCTATTTTTTTCCAGGCCTCTTTATCAAGCAGTAGTTTACGATTAATCTACAATTGTTTTACTACAGTTGTATTTTTGATATAATGTGACATTGTAATTCCTCTCCTGTTAAGTAATCTGCATTTCAACAATATATGTATATTATATTTAACTAGCATGCTGTTATGTGGTGTGTAAAATAGGAGACAGGAGCAGGTTGAGATTCATGTTAGGGTTTTACTTGTAGAATCCGAGCACACGGTCCAAACAGAAACAGGCAAAGTAATTCTCAGCAGAGCTGGCACAATCTACATATACTGTAGAACTAACGAAACCACTGCATAATGCCGCATTCACTAATAATCATCCATAATGATTAACAGAGGGAATATATCCACGTGTAACTGGCAGCACCCATAAACAGAACGAAAATAATCCACACTCTTCTCTAGACCCTGGGAACTTAAATGTCCTTCCTAATGAGGAGATAGCCTCCTGGTGTGAGCCCCAATAACCGCTGATGTAGGTGTTCTCAAAACTACGTCAAACCGGAAAGCTGGATCCGGACTGGAGCTTTTGTGACACATGCTGTCTTTTGTACTTTAACCTCAACTTTATGCACAAATGTGTTTTCTACGACATCATAGAAAAATGCATAAAATCAAGAGAAAATAATGGAAAGGCTTACAATAATGTGAAATGTAGTTTGTTGCTGTTTTTTAGTTTTGAAGATTCAAATTCAACTAAACTATTTTTGTGGTAAACAAAGTTTACTGTATGTGAACAGATACCTTCACAAAAACAATGAGCAGACCCACAGTAGAAGAGCAGATGTGAAGAGACTCAAGGAGCAGCTGACTCTCCTGCAGCAAAAACTGGAGTGGTATGTTTACTATGGAGTGTAGTAGGGTTGGCTCTGTACCTATGACAATACATTTTTGGACAACAACCATTTTACTTTAGTTCATCCTTTTTCATTGAGACAGTTACTTCTTAATGTAGGATCACCTCCAAGTGTGTCTATTAAGATTGAACAAATCATCAGGGTATTGAAAAACTATAGTCCTAGTCAAATGTTTTGGGAATTACACAAATACACATTTTCACATAGTCTGCTGCCTTAGTGTTGATGTTGTCAATTTGCATATACTCCAGAATTACATGAAGAGTGAGCAGATGTATTGCAATGAATTGCAAAGTCCCTCTTAGCCAAGAAAATGAACTTAATCCCCCTCAAAAACTTCCACTGCATTTCTGCTCTGCCACTAAAGGACCAGCTTCCATCATGTCAGTAATTTTCTCATTAACAAAGGGGATATTGTTGATGAGGACAAGGCTGGAGACTACTCTGTCAGGCTGTTTGAGTTAGAATAACAGACTGGAAGCTTTAAAAGGAGGGTGGTGCTTGAAATCATTGTTCTTCCTCTTTCAACCATGGTAACCTGCAAGAAAACATGTGCCGTCATCATTGCTTTGCACAAAAAGGGCTTCATAGGCAAGGATGTTGCTGCTAGTAAGATTGCACCTAAATTAACCATTTATCAGATCATCAAGAACTTCAAGGAGAGAGGTTTAATTGTTGTGAAGGAAGCGTCAGGGCACCCAAGAAAGTCCAGCAAGCACCAGGACTGTCTCCTAAAGTTGGGTTCACTCACAATTTTGCCTAAGAATATAGCCATGAATAAAGAATGGTACGAACACATCCTTTGAGAGCAACTTCTCCCAACCATCCAAGGACAGTTTGGTGATGACCAATGTATTTTCCAGCACGATGGAGCACCTTGCCATAACGCAAAAGTGATAACTAAGTTGCTCGGGGAACAATACATCTACATTTTTGGTCTATGGCCAGGACACTCCCCAGACCTTAATCCCATTGAGAACTTGTGGTCGACCCTTAATAGGCAGGTGGACAACCCCACAAATTCTTACAAACTCCAAGCATTAGTCATGCAAGAATGGGCTGCAATCAGTCAGGATATGGCCCAGAAGTTAATTGACAGCATTCCAGGGCGGATTGCAGAGGTCTTGAAAAATAAGGGTCAACACTGAAAATATTGAATCTTTGCATACACTTAATGTTATTGTCAATAAAAGACTTTCACACTTGTAATTATACTTCAGTATACCATAGCAAACTTTGTGAGGACCAGTACTTATGTCCTTCTCAAAACGTTTGACCGCGACTGTACACGGGGATTCTGTAGTCTGAGTAGAAATGTGATTCATGTAGGAAGTATTTAATGCAGGCCAATGTTATTAATGACACCTGTTTGTTACTGTTTCCCACTTTACGATCAGTTCAACCTCTGTCTCTTCCTGTCCCAGCTACAGAAATTATGGCTCAGGGCCTACTAAGTATCCACTGGCGGACATGTTACAGTATGTGTTGGAGTTTGCCTGCACTAAGCCCAGCAGCATGTCCCCAACTGAGGATGTGAAGCTGGCTTCTTCCTCCCCCACCCCATCCAGCAACCCCCAGAACATAGAGGCTAACCCTGAGGGCACCAGGCAAGGACAACTGGGACACATGTCACATGCATGTCAGAGTTTTCACTATCTAGCTCAGATGTCACTTATCGATAGCTACTTCATGCTACTCAGTATGACTGCAGGTCTGCTCTGTGTTTTGGCATCCCAACCAACCTGTGTGTCCTCTGTTGGCCTTCTCAGTCAGTGCCAGCAGCCGGGAGATGCAGGCTTATCCGATGGCCCTGCCTGCCAGCAGCAGCCCCCGTTGGGTCAGAGGACCCCCATCTACAAGCCCTTCACACAGTGCAGACCCCCCATGGACAGCTCCCCTCACCCGGCGCCTCACAGTGTGGCTGAGGAGGAGCTACGCTTCGTCAAGGCTTGCCTGCAGCGCTGGAGGACAGAGGTGGAGAACAACATCAACGGTTGGATTCTCTTAACATGTTTTCTGTTTGTTAAACCCACAGTGATATATGTTTAGAACTATTTGATTATAACTGTTCATGTGACAACACTGAAGAAATGACACTTTGCTTCAATGTAATGTAGTGAGCTTGTATGAGAGTGTAAATTTGCAGTCCCCTCAAAATAACTCAATACACAGCTATTAAGGTCTAAACCGCTGGCAACAAAAGTGAAAATGTCCAAATTGGGCCCAAAGTGTGTGACCACCATTATTTTCCAGCACTCTTGGGCATGGAGTTCACCAGAGCTTCACAGGTTGCCACTGGAGTCCTTTCCACTCCTCCATGATTACATTACGGAGCTGGTGGATGTTAGAGACCTTGTGCTCTTCCAACTTCCATTTGAGGATACCTCATAGATGCTCAATAGGGTTTAAGTCTGAAGATATACTTGACCAGTTCATCACCTTTACCCTCAGCTTCTTTAGCAAGGCAGTGGTCATCTTGGAGGTGTGTTTGGGGTTGATGTCATGATGGAATACTGCCCTGCAGCCCCGACTCCGAAGGGAGGGAATCATGCTCATGCAGGCCCAGACCATGACACTCCCACCACACTTGTCTTTGTATTCCTCACCTGGTTGCCGCCACACATGCTTGACACCATCTGAATTAAATAAGATTTTCTTGGTCTCATCAGACAACAGGACATGGTTCCAGTAATCCAGTCAACTTGGTCTCATCAAACTGTTTGCGGGCTTTCTTGTGCAGCGTATGGTCTGAGCATTGACAGGCTGACCCCCCACCCTTTCAACCTCTGCAACAATGCTGGAAGCACTCATATGTCTATTTCTCAAAGACAATCTCTGGATATGACGCTGAGCATGTGCACTAGGCAAGGCAAGGCAAGGCAAGGCAAGTTTATTTATATAGCACATTTCATACACAATGGCAATTCAATGTGCTTTACATAAACAGGAAAACACAAACATTTTAAAACAGATCAAATTAAAGCATTTAAAATAAAAGTGAAAAACCGTTAGAAAAATAGTACAGTTTAAGAAATAAAAGAGATTGAACGAACATATAAAATATAGTGCAATCAGTTAGGACTTAGCACAAAGTTCATTCAGTAAAAGCGTAGCTAAACAGATGTGTTTTGAGTCTGGATTTAAAGGTGACTACTGTTGGAGCACATCTGATTTCCTCTGGGAGCTGGTTTCAGCTGCGGCTGGCATAGTAGCTAAAAGCAGATTCTCCGCGTTTTGTCTGAATCCTTGGTATCTCTAGCTAATGTAATCCTGATGATCTGAGTGGTCTGTTGGGTTTATATTCAATGAGCATATCTGCAATTGCATATCTGCAATGTAAACTTCTTAGGTCGACCATGGCGAGGCCTGTTCTGAGTGGAACCTGTCCTGTTAAACAGCTGTATGGCCTTGGCCATCGTGTTGCAGCTCATTTTCAGGGTCTTGGCCAACTTCTTATAGTCTAGGCCAGGGGTGGGCAAACTGCGGCCCGCCAGGTCCTTTGATCTGGCAGGCGTGGTGTTTTAAACCCTCCACTGTCTCCCGACGCTCTAGAGCATCAAGCGCGATTGTACCGCGATTATCTCGTGAACCGTACATGCTAGCAACTAAAGCTTGGTAGCGTTGGAAAGAAGAAGATCTGACAACAAGAATGAGTGTGAATTTACTCATTCATGTGAATTTATCAGAGCCGGAGCTATTGCGCCTCAAAGTCGGTCATGTTTTTTTTACTTTCACCTTTTTCACTAAACACATTACAGACGGAAGTGAAAATGACAAAATAGCAACTCTGCAATGATGTAGGACATCATCCTGCACAATAACAACATGGTACCAATATGGTTAGAAAGAGGGGGTTCCGCTGATAAAATAATGCCAATGTAGATAATAAGGAGTGGTTTTTGTCCATGTGGATTAATGACAGCCAGAGATATCTCGTCTCAAAGTTGGGTGCTTTTCACTGACTTTATTTTGGTAAACTAAAAACATTACAGACAGAAATCAGAAATCAGGAAGTGAAAATGACAAAATAAAATAGGACATCACCCTGCACTAAAACAGGTAATTTTTGGGGGGGTTCGGGATAGCTGTTTTTTTATGTATAGGGAAATAGTAAACATATGTAGGCTATTGTACATACAGTGTTTAATTTACCTAATTACATGTTCCCCAAACGTAGTCATACTGGTTCTCAAGACCTGGGGGCATGCCAATATGGATTTTACAGTGATGTTCATCATGGTTTACAAGTATTTTACAATAATTAACTAAAAATTAAACATACAATTTTGTATTTTTTGGCTCTATATGACATCACGCATGAAAATTGTCACAAAAGTTTTGGTTTGATATATTCTTGTAACCAAGAGTCAACATGGGGGAAAAAATATTTTTTACTCAAATTAAATTCCATATGCGCCGTTGTCTTGATTTGCTGGTGTCTACGAGTATGCTAAATAGACTTGAGACCAACAGTAGTGATTAAATTCTGAGATGTCAAACAAGGAAATGTTGATATAAAACAAAACATTTATTTTCTTTAGGATACACACGTAACTGTGTAGGAGGCAAAGTGAATTTAATTAAATAACATTTCCTATTGTTCATGCATTGCTAAAAAATGCGGCCCTTCACTTTATTTCAAAAGCTCAATGTGGCCCTCAAGCTAAAATAGTTGCCCACCCCTGGTCTAGGCCATCTTTATGTAGAGCAACAATTATTTGTTCAGATCCTCAGAGAGTTCTTTGCCATGAGGTGCAATGTTGAACTTCCAGTGACCAGTATGAGGGGGTGTGAGAGCGACACGAAATTTAACTCACCTGCTCCTCATTCACACCTGAGTCCTTGTATTACTAACGAGTCACATAACATCGGGGAGTGAAAATGGCTAACTCACTTTTGTTGCCAAATTCACATAGTATTGTTCTACCACCTTTAAAACGATATGTCTTAACCTGCCTTTTAAAAATATGAATACTAGTAGTCTCTTTCACTTCATTTGGTAGAGAGTTCCAAGTTTTTGGAGCATAGTGGCTAAAAGAAGCACCACCAGATTGTTTATAAGTAACTGGATAATGTGCCAGAAGATTAGCATTAGAGGATCTTAATCTACGATTTGGAAAATACCTTGACCGTAATGGCTGAGTTATTTTGAGGGGACAGCAAAATTTACACTGTTATAAAACAGTATATATATTTATATATCTATTATGATATTTTAGGATATTCTTATGCATCATTAGACAGCAAAGTAAAGATAAATGTTTTTGAGAGTGCACTGATGTTTGGAGACTCATACAGCTTGACCAAGTTTGGTCACAGTGCCGGATTCCTGAAATCCGTTTTAAATGAGAAATTACATTGCAAAATAGTAAGTTACTTTATGTTAAGTAACATTATTAAACATTATTTGAAACTGTATTTGATGACACTAATATTACACATTTCTAGTCATTGTTATATGGCACTAGCTGCCAGTTATCCCAGTGTGTGTGTGTGTGTGTGAGTGCGTCTGTGTGAGTGTGTGAGTGTGTGCCCTTGTTTATGTATAGATGTGGGGCCCCTGAAATTTCAACGATGGTCACACAATCATACATAACTTGACAAAAAGTAGTAAAATTAGACCTTGTGGGGACAAATTGTAGCTTGTGGGGATGGCCCCATGGGGGGAATTGTGATTTATGGCTCAGGGGTTAGGTTTAGGGAAACATGTTCTATTGGGCATAGTATTAGAATTGGGTTTACTATTGGGTTTAGGCATTACTGATTAGGGTTAGGCATTATTCCAAAGTTAAGTTTAGGCACTCTTGTTAGGTTACTGGGGTTAAGGTTAGGGTTAGGGTAAAGTTTAGGGTTAAGGTTAGGCCTAGGAAATTGGGAACATGGATTTTTAGGTCAAGATTAGTTTTCAGGGATCCACGAAGATAGAAAAACAAACATTTGTGAGTGAGTGTGTGTGAGTGTGTGTGTGTGTGTGTGTGTGTGTGTGTGTGTGTGTGTGTGTGTGTGTGTGTGTGTGTGTGTGTGTGTGTGTGTGTGTGTGTGTGTGTGTGTGTGTGTGTGTGTGTGCGGC
>JACXGM010001457.1:7166-18590 GCA_016801145.1 Umbra pygmaea
GTGTGTGTGTGTGTGTGTGTGTGAGTGCGTGCGTGCATGTGTGTGTGCATGCATGTGTGTGCATGTGTGTTTGTTGCTTGGGCATTCCCCAATGAAGTGTGATGGAGAAATCGCATTCCCTTGATCAAAAGATGTGACAACACATTAGACCAAAGCAAATCTAGCCAGACCAGCAGCCATCCTTCAAGCAAGGCCAACTGGATGGATTGGTCTCCAAATAACAGGTATTTGGTGCAACTGTGGAGAATAACATTCTCTTTTCTTGTTTCAGATGAAAATATTTCATAGCTTGTTTAGCCACTATCATATAATCAATAGTACAGTAGTTGTCTATATTGGTGGGCTCGTGCAAATTATTGTCTCTGTTTCCTGTTAGATGTACGTGGCCTTCTGCTGCTGTTGTCCATCTGCTTCAAGGTTCGACGTGTTGTGCGTTCAGAGATGCTCTTCGGCCTACCGTGGTTGTAATGAGTGATTATTTGAGTTACTGTTGCCTTTCTATCAGCTCAAACCAGTTTGGCCATTCTCCACTGAGCTCTGCCATCAACAAGGAATCTTCGCCCAGAGAACTGCCACTCACTGGATATATTCTCTTTTTTCTGACCATTCTCTGTTAACCCTAGAGATGATTGTGTGTGAAAATCCCAGTAGTAGACTTTCTGAAATACTCAAACCAGCCTGTCTGGCACCAACAACCATGCCACGTTCAAACTACTTTAAATCCCCTTTCCTCCCCATTTTGACACTTGATCTTCAGCAGATTGTCTTGACCATGTCTACAGTACATGCCTGAATGCATGGACTTGCTGTCATGTGATAGGCTGATTAGATATTTGGGTTAACGAGCAGTTGAACAAGTGCACCTAAGGGGCCGGTGAGTGTATATGTGTGTGTGTATATATTATATATATATATTTATATATATATATATATATATTCTGTAATTGATAAGAGTTTGGAGGATGTGCAGTGAAAAATACATTTGAACATAAATTATGGGAATCTTATTCTTACTTCAAAGGACTTTCCTAATGCAATGACACATCTCAGAAGATGTGTGGTTGTCAAATGTATCACTGAGGAATTTTGAATTACAAAGGATGCGTAAAAAGTATATATTATCAGAGATCGTCTTTATCCACCAAGTTGTCATAATAAGGGGGTTATATTTCAGTCAATTCAAATTGGTTTGTTTATTTTAGATACAATTCTCTCTTAGGGATAAATGTATGTGTTTAGCTGATTCTGAATGTAATGTAAGTAGCCTAATGTATATACTGTATAGTGTCTGCTTATGTATGAAATTGGATAAGATCTTATGCCATCTACAGCTCTTTGTCTGAAAACAGTAGACCCAGTATTTCATTAATGAATATGACCAGCCTGATGAGTGGATCAAAAAAGTCAAAATCACAATCTGGCTTTGTATCTGTAAAAGTTCATCACAACAAACAATATTACTCATGCTATGGAGTTTAGAAATAAAGTGACGTGTGTGTGTATCCTGGTTAAAGGTGTGAACACTCCATATCAAAGGTGAAAATGAAAATATTTTCATATTTTAAATAAACACTCCATATAAAAATTGGTGTTATGATATAAATATTTTACAGTAAATGTTTGGTAGAGTAGCTGACAGTGCCAGCTTTTTTTCTTTTTTTCTAATTTGTAAGATCAGTGAAAAGGGTTCATAGCCTAGAAGCAGCGGGGTTCCTTTGACTCGTGCTCCATTTTTTGTTGTGGGTCTTTCTATTCATTCTATTTCTATGGTCTTACAGCTAATTCACTTACTGTAGTTCCAGCCACTTACTGAGTCTGAGCTCTGCAAAGGTATAATATAGTACAGTACGGTCAGAACTATGAGCAGTTAATCACAAAGCTTGGGAAATCAATGTTCTGGTGAGGAACTGTTGCATTCCAAGCCTAGGCCAACACCAAACAATGTCCCTTTATTGAATCACAGCGGGTTAGAAATCACAGTGACAGGCTACAAAGGCAATCACTGTTAAAGCAGAAGGATTTGCCACTGTAATTCGTTGAGCTCTGTTGCTCCACAGTATGGCCCCAGTAGGGTATGGAGGCATTTCAAATCCCAATGGGTGCCACTCACTGTATGAGCAGGACTGCATATATAACAACACATCGTTGGTATTATGGTATTCTATATTGTAGCACAACAAACCTGTATCACTAAGACTGAAAGGCTGTTGTGTGGTGCAGATATGGTCCACCTACATTCGTGTACATTCATGTATGCAAACACTCATAAAGACATGTAAACCTACAGAAATAAATTTTCCTTTGAATATAACTGATGGACACTCTATGGCTCAAAGGCTGTTCATCTTGACCTTGAATGGAAACTCCCCCATGAGCCAGAAACCACGGAGCGGTGAAAAGACAAAAAGGGTGCTAATCTAGCCAGCGCATGGTGCTGATGGCGCCATAGAAATGAGACAGAATGGTTTTATTTCCTACAATTTTATTTCTATGGATATTACTTGTTTTTCTTGTTGTTATGTTACCTGGCAACAGGCAACAGGCAATGGTAGATAAACAGTTGTGACAGAGAATCAGTCAATAAAGGCAGTCATCAAGGCCAATAGTCAATCATTTCTGTCGAACTGTGAACATGTTGTTTATTCTAGTTTTATTTACCAGACTCTTCATGAGGAATAGTTACCCATTGCCTTTAGTGGGTTATTGTTGAAATGATGGACTGTGAAAAGATTGCTGTAGCCCTGGTAACAATCAACATCTAGAAGTCTAGACCCGACACAGCCAGTGAGTAGTGTTTTCAGACTCGAGTCTCTGTTCAGGATAGAAATGTAAGCATATTTGAGGTTATTTCAACTGCATGTGGGATTTAAAGTAGCACTGACACAAGAGTCTTAGTATAAGACACTTCTAAGCCGTATTAATCCAATGAAACCTTTAATTCAAACATTGTGTTTTATTCCTAAATGTAAAATGGCAGCTACTAGCATGACAATGCCTGCTGCCTCATTCATTGAAAAGAGAAAAATATTGAATTTTACATCTTGAAGCATTGACGTCTCACTGACTTTGTGCAAGGTATTGGTCGAATTCATTTATTTCTGTGGCAACTACTGTCCATTTAACAAAAAAAAGAAGGAAAGAAAGGCAGGGGAGGTAAAGAGATGTGATTCTATCTTTAAGAGTTCAGTCTATTTGAACTCCAGTCAACTGTATTTTGTGTGTGTGTAAGAAAAGACTGTTCAAAAACACTCAGTGAAACCGTCAGTATGTGCTTTACTTATTGTCCTCAACCTTCTTCAGCATGAGGTATCCTTATCCCCAAACAACCAGGCATTTTTTTTTATAAAACTTTGTAACATTTGAAAGTTTAACTGACCTTGACTATGTGTAAATGAATGTTTAAAACATTATGAACCCTATTCATAATAAAGTCACCTTACAAAATAACTGTCTTTCAATGTTACAGTATTATCCGTGCAATGCTTGTTTTTAAATCTTCTTAGAACACAGTGTTCTTGGTGTTAGTCAGTGATGCCCATGGAGCTAAAAGATCTGAATTCAAGGCTGTATGTGTATGTATTAACATTAAAATAGGAACTGAACATTTTTTCAATAGCTACTTATGATTTTCATTCTCATCTTAAAATTAGAAATGTTATCATTGAGTGCACCATTCCAAGCTATAGTCAGAAATTGGTAATATTTTTTGTCTATATATTTGAAATAAATATTTAGCTTCTATTCACTATTTTGTGATTTATATTACAACACCATAGTACAGCCTATAAAATATGTGATGCAGAAGACTTGGACAGATATGGAAACCAGAAATTCATATTTATACAAATATATTGATATTATAAGTAAAAAAATAGAAACTATTTTCCCATAGACGTGAAAGGAATTCACAAGTGGTTTGCGTTACCTTCAACTTTCTAAAGAAATGTGTGTGTTTCTGTGTGTGTGTGTGTGTGTGTGTGTGTGTGTGTGTGTGTGTGTGTGTGTGTGTGTGTGTGTGTGTGTGTGTGTGTGTGCGTGCGTGCGTGCATGTGTGTGCATGTGTGTGTGTGTGTGTGGCCTTGTTTTTGCATTAGGATTTATGGCTCAGGGGTTAAGTTTAGGGAAAAACTTACTATTGGACATAGTATTAGAATTGGGGTTACTATTAGGTTTAGGCATTACCAATTAGGTTCAGGGTTAGGATTAGGTATGATTCCAAAGTTAAGTTTAGGCATTAATGTTAGGTTATTGAGGTTAATGTTAGGATAAAAGTTAGGGTGGGTTAGGTTTAGGGGTAGGAAATAGTAAGCATAGATTTTTAGTTCAAAATCAGTTTTCAGGGCCCCACAAAGACAGAAAAACCAATCTGTGTTCATGGTGCACATTTCTACCACTATGTGTTGCCACTAGCAATTATGCTAATGAGAAAATTCTCCTGGTAGATAAAGGCTTTCCCAAAAACCTTTGCAATTAATTATTAACTATAATGTATTCTATGATTACCTGGCAGAATATTATGTCATGACTGTTTCAATCAATTGGTTTTTGTTTTGGAGACTACCATCATGTTTACCACAAGAAACATGTCTATACAGCCGCTTGCTAGGTGCAATACCGTTGAAGGGTAACTACATTCAAAATCAAATCTAAAGTATTTATACTTTAACAATACATTACCATACAAAATGATTATTGTATTTTGATAACTTTGTCTTTGGTGTATATTATAATTGTAATGTTTGCCTACTCTGGCCAATCAATGAGTCTTTTTAATTGACTATTCTGTATGAAGAGGCAAACCATGCATGATTGTGCTGTCATGCTACTAATCAATCAATCAAATGTATTTTATAAAGCCCTTTTTACAACAGCAGTTGTCATATAGTTCTTTGACAGACACCTGGCCCAATGCTACACTATGTAGACAAAACTATGTGGACAGCTGACCATCACACACATATGTGCTTGTTTGGTCATTCTAAAACCATGAGCCTTAATAAAGTTGGCCCCTCCTTTGCAGCTATATCAGCCGCCACTCTTCTGGGAAGGCTTTCCACAAGATTTTGGAGTGTGTCTGACAAAAGATTATTAGTGAGGTTAGGCACTGATGTTGGATTGAGATGGCTTGGCTCATGATCACCATTCAAACTGCCTTATTGTTCGACCTGCACACTGTATTATTTATCGTACATTCACTGTTTTATTCTCTGTTTTTACTATTTATTGTGCACTCCTTGTCTTGTAATTTTTATGTGTAACTTCTTGTTTTTTGTACCTCGACGCTTTTATCTTGGCCAGGTCGCCGTCTCAAATGAGAAAATGTTCTCAACGTGCCCACCTGGTTAAATAAAGGTTAAATAAAATTAAAAAAATAAAATAAAATTAAAAACTCATCTGAAACGTGTTCAATAGGGTTGAGGCCAGGTTGAGGTCAGGCTCTGTGAAGGCCACTCAAGTTCCTCAATACCAAACTCATCAAACCTTGTCTTTATGGAAGTTGTAAGCGTCCAATTGTCTAAAATGTCTTTGAATCCTGCACTCTCAAAAAAAAAGGTTCCAGCAAGGTTCTTCATTTGGATCTGAGTGTTCCAGGTGAAACCATGAAAAGAAAAATAAACTTTCAGGTACACAGAAGGTTCTTGAAGTGAAATAAATGTATCTTTAAAGGGTAAAGCATTTCCTGACCTATTAAAGCATGATTAGCTTTCCATGTTACTTTTAACATTGTTGTCCACAGTGGTACAGTGGTTAGTTCACTGGTATTTTACTCCAGAGACCTGGGTTCAACACCACATGCAACATTTAAGAAAAACAATGCTCATATTTCAGTTTCATCTTGAAATTCATAGCGAATATTGCAGAAAGTGTATATTTCTATTGAGTAGTTAGGTGATTTAACATAATATGTTTAGACTGCCAGGTCTACAGTATCTATTGATTATTTAAGAAACCACTGGTTGTAGCTTTCACACTTTCACACTAGCATAATGAGGATCCATACCATTGACTGTATATACTACTAGACGGAACATTTGTGACATCACATTTTGGGTATACAGACAGATGCCGTCTTTGGAAAACAGACTCGACCATTCGAACCACAAACGCTGTGCTACGTGAGCTGAACTGTGACTTGGAATCTCCCATAGAAAGAGGTTTTTTGGTCATTCATGCAGATCAATAAGGAAGACTTAAAGCTGGCGATGCAAACTAAAGTCAAACACAATTTGCTCACCGTTCAACTCACGTTGCACAGCGATCGTGGTTTGACTGGTCGAGACTTTTTTCCCAAGATGGCGCCTACCTGTATACAGTATTGTCTATACGAACTATATTTATAAATAAACTGTCTGTACACTTACAGACAGTTTTTTCGAGCAAAAACAGGGCACATTCGACTAGCATGAAAACAAATCCCAGAGAACGGTCGACTCGGTACCCATGTGCTATTAACCCCTAGGTTCATTTTGCGCCGGAATTGTCCTTTAACCAGAATACCGTTAACTGACCCACTTGGAATGTGATGATATTTTATCGGATTCTCTAGCATGCTGCCATTGAATATAATGTAACCACTATCAGTCCGAAAATGAAAGCAAATGCACTTTAATAAGAAATGTAATAAATTTCAACATACAAAAAGTGTAACAAATGTAAAGAAGTAAAGTTACATTTGTTAGTTGGTGTGATATTTGTAATGAATCAATGAAATGTCTATAAATAGGGATGTCAACCCACGCACAATCATTATGTGTCCTTTAATTGCGGTGGATGATGGAGCGATAATCATACGCAGGTCATTTCAAAGAGAACGCACTAGAGGGACAGGGCAGACCCGTTGGCTTTTTCTGACAAATACCTGCATGAGCGGTATAGATTCTCGAGGAAAGGGATACCATCTGTAGATTACTGAGCCCACACGTCGCAAATAGCACACGTCGCAATAAAGCGCTCGTAGTCCCGCAGACTGTGTGCATTATACTTCGCTTTTTTGCCGGCGGCACATTTACACAGTTGGAGCAGAGAATTAAAGCTAGGCATCGGTTTGCCCCCTGTACGAAATGTGTACCTGTCTTAAAAAAAATACTAAATGTGTTAATCACCTTCCCTGGCCACAGAGTGATTGGTAGGCTACTATACAGCCTTCTATGGAATCCCTGGTAAGTTAAAACATTGCTAATATTTATTATCTGCTAATGTTAGACATGGAAATTGAAAGACAAACACTTACATTTTGTAGCTTTCCCAAATGTTGTCGGTGCTCTAAACTGCACATACGTGCGCATAAAACGTGAAGCAGACTTCGTTAAATTATTACAGCATCAATGTACAGTACAGTTACAGACCCACTTATAGTTATATGACATTGTAGGCTACTACTATAGAACCGATTGTTCTGTACAATAAGCTGGGCACCAGTGTTTTGTTCATTACAAATGCAGTTACAGTCCTCATTTTACATGTAGGGTGAATTGTCCAACGTGGGACACGTGGTTACGTGTTTGTAGGTCCCCCATAAATACATGAATGTCAGTAAAACTATTGGTTAGCCATAGCTGTGGTGTCATGTGATCAACATTTTTTCTTTTCTGAATGTGTCATCTGCAATGTATGCTTTATATTGCAATAGTTCACAAAAATAAAAAATGCAAAAAATGTTGCCCACATTAGGGCAATTCACTCTATGTAAGTCCAGTGTGACCTACATGTTTAATTATTTAGATGATCTGTGATGCAGATTGTATCATCAGAATTGTGAAGGCAAAATGGCCTGGCTCAGTGCATGATTCCAGGATCTTTCAGGCCTTTTCTCTTTCCCACCAACTGGCACAAGGTATGTTAGTCACTTAACATATGGCAAAAAATACAGCTTTAAAATAACTTCACCAAATTCTACGTAAAAAAATACTATTCAGGTGAATTCTCAGGAGTTTTGCTGGAAGACAATGGATTTGAATGCCTGCCTTATCTACTCACTCCCTATCAGGAGACCCAGACTGAAGCACAGCACAACCACAATATTGCCCATGCACGTACAAGAGCTCGTATAGAGATGGCATTTGGGCTCAAGTCAAGGTTCCAGTGCCTGAATTACCTCAGAGTGACCCCACAAAGGGCATGTGACATTGCAGTTGCATGTGTTGTGCTACATAACATTGCCTGTCTGAGGAGAGAGAGGCAACCAAGGATGGTTGTAAAGGAAGACTGAGGCATTAAAGCTGTTTTGAGGACAATGAAACAGGTAGGGTTATAAGAGACAGTTATGCCAATAATTATTTTTGGTTAATACGGTACAAACCATGTTAAATTTTCACTTTCTCCTCAACTTCCCCTTAATTTACCAAACACACAAGTCACATTTCTTTTTATTCAGGTTGAAGCTGCCTGTTGGGTGTGAGATCATAAAATGAAATGTTGTCAAAAAACGAAAAGGACATGTCATTGTTTTAAATATGGCAGTTCTTGCATTTTTTTGTAACTTCCTTGAGTTTTTTATATTGTATGATAGTATCCATGGCTTCCATTTGTTTCAGGAGATAGCATTGGTAGACTTCCTTAATGTTCTTGTATATTTTATTTTCACCTGCTGCCATGTTCTTTTTTCTTCACTTAAGTTGCTGCTGTAAAAGTTAGTCATTATTCACACACACAATCACTCACTCACACAGACACACTTTTCAATGTACGGTATTGTGACAAATATTTAATTGAACTTTAATAAAATATAGTAATTTACATTTCAAATTAGTTGCTACTTACACATTGAGATGATCAGCTATTTCCTGCCAGCCTTTCTCTTTTGTTAAATTAATAGCTGCGGTATTCCCTTTTTTGGTAATCATATGTTTAAATTCTTCATAAGTCTCGAGAAGCAAAGGCTGCTCAGTTGCCCTGAACACTGCTGCAATTTCTTTGGATAATACTGAGCGACTTTCAAATTCTAGAAATGTCATGTGATTAAAACATATTGAAAACAATCTAGTATATCAAAATATGTAATGTTAATAGTACACAATAATACATTTCTTATTTTGATATTAGCAGAATCATATAATTGCAATTGTTTTTATTCCAGAGATCAGATGTTGTAGGCTCTCCCCAGAGGGTCATTTAAATTTACCTTGTGATTTTATTTCATTAATATAATTTAATTTTTATTTAACCAGATTGGCAGATTGAGAACAGATTTTCATTTGCAATGGTGACCTGGTCAAGACAAAGCGCAATGATCCAAGATGGCATCAAAATGCAAATATTCAGAGATTATGATAGGAAGTGTATGTACATTTTGTGCAAATGAGGTGTAAATGAAAGAGGTAGATCAGATGGTATGCAAAGGGAAAGGGCAATAACAATAGAATAGGTAACACTTGAGCATAACTGTGCAAATGATATTGTGTAAATCACTTCAAAGGAATAACGGATTGTCCAGATGAATATTAGCAAAATATGCAATGCACAATGTGAACTCTCTTTTCATTTCTATTCTTTAGAACTTATTTGAAAGAAGGGAGCAGATTTTGAATGTGAGCCTCATAATGAGCTTGTGAACTAAAGATATTCAGCCACCAGAAACTATTAAAAATCAAAGACTGTTTCGTGTTTTTCTCATAGGTTGCATTAGTTTATTTGTTGGGGACTAGAATCAGTCTGCTTTATAGACCATAACATTAGCCATAACATTATATGACCACCTTCCTAATATTGTGTAGGTCCCACTTTGGCTGCCATAACCCCATACGCAACAAACTGTGATGCACTCAGTTCTTACACCTTTCTATCAAAACCAGCATTAACTTTTTCATCAATTTGAGCTACCGTAGCTCATCTGTTGGATCGGACCACACGGGCTATCCTTCGTTCTCCACGTGCATCAATGAGCCTTGGCCCACCCATGACCCTGTCGCTGGGTCACTGCTTTTACTTCCTAAAACCACTTTTAGGTACTGAGTCTGACCACTGCAGATCGGGAACACCACACAAGAGCTGCAGTTTTTGAGATGCTCTGACCCAGTCTTCTAGCCATCACAATTCGGCCTTTGTAAAAGTAGCTCATATACTTACGCTTGCCCATTTTCCTGCTTCTAACACATCAACTTTGAGGACAAAATGAAGAAGCAGGAAAAATGGGCAAAGTGAAAGCATGTGAATGACTTTGACAAGGGCCAAATTTGAATGGCTAGACAACTGGGTCCTGTCAGGCTGCCCATGCACCTACAGTGGGCACGTGAGCATCAGAACTGGACCACAGAGCAATGGAAGGTGGCCTGGTCTGATGAATCATGTTTTAGAAGAACCCTTAATAAAAGGTCCCGCTAGGAACTAATAAGAGAAAGAACCATTTTATATAGCTAAGAAAAAAAGCAGGATCTATAAATAAGAATTTTTCTAAAAGAAACAATATTTAATGACCTGCCATGAAGAACCATAAACAATTCTTTCATAAACCATTTCTTGGGGGTTCCAACGCACATAATATGGTTCTCTAAAACACTTTGTCTGAAAAGGGTTCTTTATAGATCCCTAAAAAAAATAATCTTAGATCAGAAAACAGTTGCCCTATGGCCCTCATACTCAACTCTGGACCTCGAAGCCAGATCCACTCCACTTGTTCACTGCAACCCTTTAATCTGGGACTTATTTAAACCTGGGACACCAGGTGAGTCAAATTAATGTTGAGGTAGAACAGAAAACCCGCCGGATCCGGACCCCGTAGGGTTAGAGTTGAATACCCCTCCATGACATTGCTCTGGAGAACCTGAATTGGTTTTAATTAGAACCGATTATTTAGAGTTTGTAGCAATAAGTTGACCCTTCACTGAAACTAAGGGGCCTATCCCAAACACAGAAAAACAGCCCCAGACTATTATCATTCCTCCACCATTATTAGGGGTGTCCACATACTGGCCATATAAAATATATGCTCTATTGGATTTTCCGTCATTATCTGTTCCCAAACACGACAGATCAGGGATGAATTTTCCTTATTCATCAAGTATATTCTGGGTCCTCTCACTAATCTGTCTTGGCCAAGAGAAAATACAGTACATATGTTTACAATCACACACTCATTAAACAATACTATAGTTACGAATTGGGTCTTTGTCTTGATGAGTCCCGTACACTAATAGCATGAAACAAACAAGTTGGAAACATCTGCGATGTGCTTTTATAAATTCACATGGAACGTTATAATATGGGGCTTAATGGCTTTGCCATTATAAGATATTTCTTTCATGCAACTATTTTTCACAAGTGATTTAAAAAGCTATACATTTGTTTATGATATATGAGTGATCTATTAGTACCGATGTCCACATGTATCCTGCCATATATATGACACTGGCGAAAAAGAGAATAGAGCAACAGGATTGTCCTTGACCCCACTTGATGTTCAAAGAGCATTTCATGTTTTCCCTGGTG
>JACXGM010001457.1:18690-54886 GCA_016801145.1 Umbra pygmaea
CACACACACACACACACACACACACACACACACACACACACACACACACACACACACACACACACACACACACACACACACACACACACACACACACACACACACACACACACACACACAAACATCTTTCTTAACCCTCTAAAGATCCCCATATTGTATGAACATCAGACATGCTTAATCTCACCTTCAGCACTGTCCCCCCTGTCTGGCAGTAGTCAAGGGGCGTCCATTCTTCTTCTTAACCCCCGATATATTCCAGCACCGTATGCCTATCCCATATTCAGATGCAGTGCTTGCAGAAGACTCGTCATTTATTGTTCATTTATCTACAGTGTCTCGCGTTAATTATTGATCAAGGGAACGTATAAAAACTAAAATTAGATCATAACAGAAGGTCTATGTTAGCCTTGGGACTATTCTGTGGAAATCACAGCTCCAGTTAGAAGAGTCCGGTACCTGAGAACAGAAATTAGCAGGCTAAGATGTGTCTGTTCACCTTCTACAGAATGTCCAATGATATGAAACATTCAAGTTCTGTGCAAAAAATTATATTTAATTTAAAAGGCACATACATAGTCTTATATATTTTGGTCATCGTTCTAAATACGTAATTTTTCACCATGAAGAGCAAGTGTGAGGTTAGAGAAAATGGATTATGTGATGAAGAGGACACACATCTTCTCTCCCGGTTGGCTCCCCACTGATGTGTCTGTCTGCAAAAATTGTGTTTGTTGAGAACGTCCTCGTTGTCCTTGGGATACACTCAGAAATATGCGTACTTATACGAATAAATTCTATACCCCAGACATGCTCAGAAAACCCCACACATGGACAAACTGACAGAAAGACCCGCGCACACAAACGCACAGATACCTCCCCCATCACCGTCTTATCCAATGGGTTTTGAAAAGCAGGTGAGAAAAATGCATGTTGCAAATCAAAGAAAATTGATTAAGATTCTGTCCTTGTCTCCTTCATTCCTCACCTGCCTCTTAAAGCCCATTGGGGGAGAGCAGTGAAGGTTCCTCCCCTCAGGCTCTAACACTTTAAAAGGGAGACAGGAAACAAGGACAGAGGAAGTGAACATTTGGCTGCTCCTTTTCACACACACACGCACACGGACGCACACACAAACACATACACACATATTTCACTGTGTTTGTGGGGACCCTAAATATTATTTCCATTCGAAATCCTATTGTCTCTAACATAAACCTTACCTTAATTTTAACTTAATCTCAGTGCATACCCTAAACCTCACCCATAATTCAAAAAACACCTTTTCCCTCATGGAGCCTGTGAAAATGTTCCTGCAAAGTCAAATTCTCATAATTGCCCTATCCTCACGGGGCTTTTTGGTCCCCACCAGGATGGTAAAACACGTACACGCACAAACACACATGCAGATAGACACAGTCACAAGATTAGACCGTGGCCCTGGAGCAGCAGTGTCTAATAAGTTTAGCATTAATTGCTTCCCTTGGGGACGTTTGTTCTGGAATTAATGAGTTCGCAGGGAACCTGAAAACTGGATAAGCTGGGAAGAGCAAAAGGGAATCGTCTGTGACATATAACTCCTGCTCATAGCATGATAGTGCTTCCTTTACATGAAGTGCAGATGCAAACTAGAATAGTCCAAGTGTGAACTCCAAATGTTTTAGTGTTAAACTACATGTAAAACATCAGGTTCCGGAAGGACCTTTACAGGTTGTTCAAATTGAAACTGTTGGGGAAGCTCTCCAGGATATCAGAGGAACCTTTCATGATTTCTTGAATATATATATATATGTGTTTTAAAGTTAGATTCTTGGGAAACACTGTGTACTTATATGAATAAATTCTTTACCCCAGACATGCTCAGAAAAGCTCATGTGCCAGAGTTTGTTTTGGCGATTTAAGTTTGCGAATCCAGACCACGCATGCCCCCTGGCGACGGGGTTAGTCCCTAAATACCTGTCTCCCTCTTCTTCCTTCTGTCGTGTCAATAAAATCAAAACAAAAGATACCCCCTAAAAGTTATTCAAGTGTATTTGAGGAAACATTTGTAGATCCTTCAACAGGGTTCCTCAGTAAACATGCGAAGGTTCCCCGATATTTTCAAATCTATTAACCCCTATGGATTCTCCAGGACATTTTCTTTTTAAAGGTTAGTTCAACACTTTGACATTTGAGGTTTACACTTTGACTTTTGAGTCTTCTCTTTTCTGAGTGGTCATCATAGAATCGTGTGTGTCTTGCATGGACACTTGTAAGACAGTAAAAAATTCAACCAAATCAATCATTTCAGTGTTTCTCTTCTCCCCGTTTGTTGCTCTGCTATAGAGTTTGGCATCGCACAAACACACACACACGCACACATACACACACACACACACACACACACACACACACACACAAACGCACCACTGACTTTGAAGCCTTGTGACCGTCTTGTCCATCCTTTCAAAGAACTGTCCAGAGTGGTGAAAAAGCCTAGCCATCAGCTCAGCTCTCAGAACCTGTCCATCACTGTCATTGCTGATCAGCGATGCAGAACTCTGCCTGTCTCTCCCACAGCGCTGGGCCCTGCCTGCCCAGCCGGACTTGTGCAGTCTAGCCCTCATATCACTGTCAGGAGGCAATTCCTAACACCCTGCTGCTGCAGCTGATTCCAGTTTGTACCCGTGGATCGATGCCAATGATCTGGCGTTGTCTGCGGCACTCAGCTGCGCGTGTAGCAATAGGACGAAAAAGTGAAAGTGAGAGAGGAATGTAGGAGAGTGGACATCAAATTCGAGGTAGCTCTGAAGCTACGTGTGATAGGAAAGGGGTGCGATACCGTATGAAGCCTATCACTGCTTTTTTTATAACAATGACAGGCGACGTGACAATGTACACTAATCCATTATTCTCTGAGAGACGCGGGAACGTGAGTCACACACAATAGCCGACTTGGCCCACTTGAGTAAGAAGGACAGTGAACATCATACTCGGTTCTGTTCTGAATAATAATTCCTGTACGGGTTGAGCAGAGAAGGGGCCCTGCTGCACCACATGTGTGAATTCCATCGTTATGGCAGAGGTTTCCAGAGAACTCTCAAGCTTTCAAACAAACCACAACAGGCGGCAATCCCAACTTCTCAACCTCCCACCGAGAGAGCCGGGGACGGCCAGTTGAGAACTGAGAGCTGGGATTGGAATTTAATTATAGCCTGAAAGCCCTTGCTCTCCTTCGCTCCGAGCCCAATATGGGATCGGGATGAGGGATAGACTAGACCTGGGGGCTGCCTCTGTTTGCGTGACGGATACGACGGCCGGGGGGAACCACTCAAAACAGACCGCTGAGACGCTCACGCTGCTGAATGGTGTTTGAAAACCTTGACAGACTGACAACCTCACTTGACAGACAGACGGACCAACTCATTCAATTCAGTCCAGATTTCTTTCATTAACTTGTTCATTCATATTCCAAACGAGGAGCACAAAATGGACTCTCGCTTGATTCTCTGTAATAGACTGTTCAGTAGCTGCAGTAGAAGTCAGGGTTGATTCTGGGAAACGGTTGGCGCTATTGTACTGCAATAGTTGATAGGGCAATATGTTGTCAAGTTATATTAAATGTATCCTATCACAATGAATTAAATTGATTCTATCATGTTAAATTATATTTATCCTATCATGTTAGATTATATTTATCCTTTCATGTCAAAAAATAATATTAACTTGGACTCTCTTCATTCATTGTATTGTCTGGGAGGAAATATATTAGCCTTCATGAGTTTGATGGTAAATTATGAAAAATGCACAGTTGGCACTATTGTATATTACTATTGTACATAATTTAATCAACATGTTAATGGTCAATGTAGGCCTTTTAACTGATGAAGAAAATGCTCAAAACAAGTCTTCCTATTCATGCATGGTTTTGATGGTGCATTCTGTATGATACAGACTTTACCTACCAGGAAATGTATACCATCGCTATATTACAATCAGTTCTTTTTAACCCATATGAATAATGTACAGAGTGGATGAAAAATTAACAGCAGTCATAATAAGTGAGCAGGACTAAATTGTTATCTTGCCAGATTAACTACTCTATATAGATTTACTGCACTATTTATCTGTTTTTCTCTGCTGAAATGAATCGGTGAGGGCCCTTAGCTCTGTGGCAAAAAATCCATCTGTTTTTTTTTCTCCACATTACTGACCATAAACGCAATTCCCCGGTGCCCCCTCTCCAGGAACATGGATGGACTATTACAGGGGAACCTATGGCCTTATGATTGGATTCAAAGCTGCTCTGGCTCACACATCAAGGGAAGTCCTGAGCAGCATATTGGGCCAGACTGGCGGCTAAGCATGGAATCTGCAGAGTGAGTTAAAAGTCACGGGCCTGCTCCCAATCCATTGTGTATAGGGCCAGGGCGGGGCATCTCACCGACTTGACTGAGGATGAAAACCAGACACTCTGTTGCTCTCGGTGCTCCCATATGCCTGATGGAGAGAGAGCCCAATCTGTCGGACTGCCAGCTCTGCACCATCGCACCACTCTTTGAATATGGGATACAGGAAACGTCTGCAAAGGTTTCCTCCAAAGATAGACGCGATAGAAATGTTGAAGGGCACACATTTTGAATGTTGCGGGTTTGTGAGTGTTGGTGTTACTGACGGAGCTCGAGTGCCCCTCAAAAGCTACGGCTATGACTCTGTATCGGGCTTCTATCAGAAAGGGGGGGGTCCACTAACACAGAACACAAATCCAGATGGAGGTCACTGCCAAAAAATTCCAAAATCCTGATGTGCTGGCCGACAGGGAGGCTACAAAACTTTCCCCATGTAAATAACGTCAGCGAATCACCCCTTGTACACCCCTCCTTTCATAGAAATCTGGATGCGTTTAGGCCGAGACAGCCATGAGAATATGAACCGCATGTCTTTTTCTGTTAGGGTTCTTTAAATCACCTCAGCACCGTTAAAACTAAATGTCAGCCGCTGTTCTGACGGTTACAAGGCAGACAATGGGCACGGATGATGACGTCCACTGGAGGGTGGGGACCTTCACCTGTCAAGACATGATTGGCTTTGGCAACGAGCGTCATGCTAATATAACTTTCCGAACTGTATGAGTTTTCCTAACAAATTGTTAACAAAATAACTGCCATTTTGTTTGTCTTTCAGGAAAGTCCTCAGACCCCCATTTATGGGTTTGGACAGTGCTCTGCTGTTGAACTTTCCACCTCCATTTTTAACTGTCATGCATACTAGACCCTTGCCAGTAGATCTGATAAATAGGGTGCAACGCTTGGCAGCATGGCTCCAATATGGTCCAATATGGGCCGCTACCACTGACCGCAACTGGGTGGGAACTCAGTGAACAAAAGGAAGATGGCTGAGAAGACAAACGTGAATTCCAACTATGGCAGATTTATTTTCCAATCCTAAAAGCAAACTTACTTCAGTATACTGCAAGCTGCGATCATGCCAAAATGATCCGAGTTAAGTACCTGCTAGGTTTCCTGTGTCAAGAGGTCCATGTTTTCTATTCATTTGTGTAATCACACCTTTACAGGTGTTATTATTTCACACCGCTAATCAGTTTGGGACCACCAATCCTTACACCCAATGTTCTGATATTTGCAATCTTGTTCTTTCAAACGTGATTACTTTGCACCCCAGGAGGAGATGTGTGGTGTTATCCAGCAGATGTTTTATCTTCAGCTCATTTTACATAGCCGTTTTGGGTCTGAGATGTTTACGACGTGACTTCTAATGATCTTGTCAGGTTAACTATGTAAAACGATGTGAGGAAATGTGGAAGTGTTCAGAACCAAAAGAATGTTGCCCATAAATGTTAAAGTGGCGCTAGGGATGCTGGCTACTAGAGTGGCCATTGCCTTTAAATCTTGCTATATTACGCCTGTGATGCGCTACGGCTGCATAACTACAAATGCCACTGTGGTGGATGTTAACCAGACTACAATCCACAGTATCAAACTATCAACCTGGGTGGCACATTTTCCACCTCCTGGGTCTTGATTGAGTGTTCAAAAGAAAACATAATTGTGGATCCTGAATTACCCCACCCGCCTCTTTTAGTCTCTATGCCCACAACAATGAGCCAATACTCCTATCAACACACAGCGTAACAGCCAGCCACAGTCAACACTGGAAAAGACTGGAACAACAAAACAGAATGGGAATGGCAGCCAATATAATACACTACATTGTAGCGCTGTCAACTAAATTAAATATTTAAATATGTCACAAAGACCATGTACATCCTGCTGAAATATTCTCCAGGAATCATGTGTCATGCAACACAAACCACTTTTGACCTAATTATAGAAATGGCTTTTGGTATGCTTGCACAACATTAGGGCAACACACCACATTTGTGTGTTTTCTTTTTCTTGATGAAAATACCCTGTGAGTTCACCTCTAAACAAAGTGCAAACCAAGGGGGTCAGTAGACACGTGACATGTATGGGCTGTGACATATCAACATGAATGGTTGTATTTATCCCGGGACTCATTGCGACTGAATGGGCTGGCCTGGGCTGCTGTGCCAGTCGCTAAGGTTAATTAACTATCTGGAAACTATTTCAGCCCTGCCAAGTTTATGTCACTTCAGGTATGTCTCCATTTAACTCTGTCTTCCGTTCTAAGTATAGTGGGCCGCCATGGAGTCAGAATGCCTTTCCGCTGTGAGTAATCACAACGACAGACAGCACCAGGGATGTAATAATAAGCCAAGATGAAAAAAATGTGATTTCTCTTAGCCAGTTCATAGAAACCCTGTTGTTGGCACTTAAACTGTGCCATGACAAACACAGTCAACAGGGGCATACATGTGTTGAAGACTTCAACTGAGTCTGCTTCATAGTCTAGAGCCTGTGAAGATATACAATTTTCCCACTTGTTCAACCTACACAAGTTTCAATTAAAACGTTATCCGCATTTGTCGAGGTTTCCGAAAGAAAACAAACAGTATTTGAACCCATGTTTTATGTGTTGACATTATCGCCAGGCTTCGTAGGCACAGCTTTGCAATTCTATCACCTTCATCATGAATGGAAGTGCTTTTTCTGTGGTCATGTTTAAACGGTTAACAATCTCCAGAAGAACGGTGCCACACTGCAAATACATGGATTAAGCTTTACTGTGGCTTCTTGGCTTCCATTGCTGTCGTTTCCTTTGTTTGTCTGATTAGCATAATCAAACATTTCTGTTTGAAATACAACCATCATATCACTGTTATGCATTGTGTATGCCTGCCATGTGTAGATGTTATCACATCTGTTCAGGTACTGTTATTTTGCAGCATAATTCATTGGGGACATCAAAAGCTTTTGTTCTCTATGTAAAACAGGGCAATGTACCTTTCAACACTTCATATCCAGGAGATATAGGAAATATGCTACTAGCCAATAGTACTATGCTTGGGGATGTCATACTGTCCAATTTATCAACCCAATAAGGATGTGCATACATGCATTTTAACTATTATTGATGTCAAGGGAATGCTTGTAAATATTTCATTTTAACTGCCTCAATACAGCCTAATGAAATGTATTGCAAAAAACAAAACATTTATAATGTTATGATAACTGTAATATTTGTATAGTGGGATTATATTAGCTATTCACTATTATTCCATGTTCATTATATGGTTAAATAGCATTGCATTTATAATTTTTTTTATTAATGGTAATATAGAATCATCTTCCCCCTGAATGTAATGTACCTTAGATGTGTAACAACAAGGTGTTATATTTATTGTTAAATAATATGTTCATTTGCTGACATTTTATATTCTTTTGTTCAATTGAATAATTGAGACCCATTTAAATTCTTGTATAGAGTAAACATGATATTGTATGTGGCCTGATGTTTTTATTGAAATTGTATCAAGCCCATTATTAAATACATCTTTCCAAGGATTTTTCTAATAAAACTGCTCACAACAACAATGTTTTAATATTTTTACCTGTAGCAAAAAAAGAAATGTTAGCACTATCTCAGAGGAAGGCAATGATACATCAGTCTATTTGTGAGTCATGCATATGTAGCAAGTCTTGGCATGAGTGGTTTTTATTAGACAATAAAATTATTATTGCCTAAATTAGAATGCAGAAATGAAAGCAGTTATCACAACAGATATTATTGCACACACACATCAGTGGCCTCCCACATGTAAAACACGAGTTCAACCTGACAGTCTTATGCTATAAATCAGATGACTTTTTCAGACACATTTTGGCACACATTTTGTAAATGGCATAGTATAATATCTAACTTCATGCATAATTGCATTTAAAGAAACAAAAAAGTCTACAGTGCACGTAATTCCAAATGTGACATGAAAATGAATATACTGTCGGATCATACTTTTAAATTGAAGCATCAATTAATGTGAATGCTCCACATAGTGTCCGGTGAACATTTCATTGTAGTGGATCTCATCAAATAATCTGGCACACGTTTCATCTATCCGAACATCACCAGATGGCTGTGATTATTTGCTGTAAGAAATATTTCATCAACCGATCAAAGAGCAAAAACCTTTCCTCGATAATCCAATTGTCGTCAAAATGGGGAAGCTGTTTTGACTTTGTGCATGCAGCAAGCGGCCAAGGTAGAAAATGTTGTAATTTCCAGGTTGCTTAAAATATACACATTTCACTCAATTATTGTAAATATAAGAATACATTCAATAACCTGGTGGTTTGAATACTGAATCCTGATTTGCTGATAGCTCTGGTTTATGAGACTGTAGTTAGTTTACCTTTATTTCACCAGGCAAGCTGACTGATGAGAACATATTTTCATTTGCAGCAAAAGCCTGGGGAGAAGGGGGGAGGGGATGAATGAGCCAATTGAAGGCTGGGGATGATTAGGTTGGCGTGATGGTATGAGGGCCAGACAGGAAATTTGTCCAGGATTAATTCTAACAAATTTTGTCAAGGTTTCTTTAGTGACCACAGAGAGTCAGGACACCTGTTTAACATCCTATCCGAAAGACGGCACCCTACACAGGGCAGATGTCCCGATCATTGCCCTGGGGCATTGGGAATGATCTTTAGACCGGAGGGAAGAGTGCCCCCTACTGGTCCTCCAACACCACTTCCAGCAGCATTGGTCTCCCATCCAGGGGCTAACCAGGCCTGACCCTTATAACTTTAGAAACAAACCAGCAGGGCAATACAGGGTGCTATGCTGCTTGCTGAATGTTGCTGAATGTACATCATGGGTATGACATTACATTACTTTTTACTGTTCTAATTGTGTTGTTCCCTGGTTTATCTGCGCAAGGCATTTTGTGCAATTGGGATATATTACCAAAATTCTCTGCGATAATGCATTGTACCTAATAACAGCTCATAGCTCATAGCTTTGGTAAATTGTCTATATACCACACCCTCTCTTTAAGAGGTCAGGCCAAGTACCACATGCGATATATGGCCAATATACCACGGCTAAGAGCTGTAGTATGTTTATTTATCAAACCAGGTATGTTGACTGAGAACAAGTTCTCATTTGCAGCAACGACCTGGGTAGGCCACATAAAATATGTTGTAAAATACACTAGCAAAGCAATAAAAAATTGTTCTTAGGCACAATGGATTGCAAAGTGCCTGGACACGGTGCTTAGCCATGGTATACTGGCAATATATCACAAACCCCTGAGATGCCTTAATGCTTTTATGAACCAGTTACCATCACAATTAGAGCAAGTGTTGTGATGTCATACCATGCCATGGTATCCAATCTCATATTCCACAGCTATCAGCCAATCAGCTTTCAGGATGTAATATAATAATATTGTTTAGGTGCCACTTTTGCCTCCAAAACAGCAGCCCCATACGCAAGAAATTGCGATGCATTGTGTATTCTGACACCTATCAGAACCAGCATTAACTTTTTTAACAATTTGAGCTGCAGTAGCTCGATGGATCGGACCACACAGGCCAGCCTTCACTCCCCACTTGCATCAATGAGCATTGGCCGCCCATGACGCTGTTGCCAGTTCACAGTTTATCCTTCCTTGGACCACTTTTACTACTTCTTCATTTTGTCCTCAAAGTTGTTGTGTCAGAAGCAGGAAATATGGGCAAGCATAAGGATTTGAGTGACTTTGACAGAGGCCAAATTGGGATGGCTAGACAACTGGGTCAGAACATCTCCAAAACTGCAGCTCTTGTCAGGGGCTCCCGTTCTGCAGTGGTCAGTACTACAGTACCTATCAAAAGTGGTCCAAGGAAGGAAAAACGGTGATCCAACGACAGGGTCATAGGTGGACAAGGCTCATTAATGCACGTGGGGAGTGAAGGCTGGCCCATGCAGTCTGATCAGACAGACTACTGTAGCTCAAATTGCTGAACATGTTGCTGAACAATGCTGGTTCTGATAGAAAGGTGTCAGAACACACAGCACATCACAGTTTGTTGAGCATGGAGCTGCTGTTTGGTGGCAAATATTAGACAAGTGGTCATAATGTTATGGCTGAGCCTGATCTGTGTATATATAGTATATACTATATGGAAAAAGATTGAGACAACTGCATAATCATCAGTTTCTCTGGTTTCATATTGATAGGTATGCGTTTGGGTAAAATTTATATTTTTGGTTTATTTTCATAAACTACTGACCAAATTACTATCAAAATGCAAAGAAAGATATTGTCATTCAAAGCATTAATTTGCAGAAAATCACTAGTCAAAATAACAAAAAAGATGTAGCGTTGTAAGACCTCGTATAATGCAGAGGTAATACATGTACATTCATTTTTAAATATCACAACACTACGTGTTAATGAAGAAAGACTTTAGTGGAATAACTGACTTTCAATCACAGCTTCCATGCATCTTGGCATGTTCTCCACCAGTCTTTCAAGTGACGTCATACCACTCCTGGAGCAAATATTCAAGCAGCTCAGCTTTTTTTATGGCTTATTACCATCCATCTTCCTCTGATCACATTCCAGATGTTTCAATGGGGTTCAGACCTGGAGATCGGGCTGGCCACGACAGGGTTTTGATCTGGTGGTCCTCCATCCACACCTTGATTGACCTGGGTGTATGGCATGGAGCATTGTCCGGCTGGAAAACCCTATCCTCAGAGTTGGTGAACATTGTCAGAGCAGAAGGAAGCAAAGACGACCTTGTATTTGGCCTGATTCATGCATCCTTCACAAAGAAAAATCTGCCTTATTCAACCCTTCACAGCAAAAACAGCAGTGTTATTTCAACTCCCATAGTGTTAAATGTAATACTTTCCCTGAGTTTATATAATTCTCACCAGTTCAGAGTTAAATTATCACTTTCAATAATGTAATTTATTTAACTCATTAATATTGTTAAATATCACACTCACAGTTTTCCCTTAAACCAGGAGTGTTAATTTTCAATTTGCATATTTCCCAGCAATGCCTTCTTTAGTAAATGTGACAAGATAATTTTTCCAGCTCTTGTACCACAATGACAGTCACTGCAAGATTTCGATTTTTTTAATACAAATTGAAATCCAACTGAAAGAATATCTAACAGTTGTAAAATGTTATCACCCACAACCAGGATTTAAAAAAACTGTAATGGCGGAGTACTTACATACTGAACAAGACTAGCTAAACTACATCGACGGGAACACTAATCTCAGTAACGGTTGCTATCAATAAAACCATGTACAGTATGAAATATTATTATTTACACATAAAGTAATCAATTCATGAATGCACAAAGCAGAAAATATATTAAAACAAACAATTCTGAAAAATAAACGTGAAGCAAAGAATTCTGGGAAAATGTGATGGTTTTGCTTAGCACTTCACAGTGTTAAAGTAACACTCTGACAACTAACACTGTTTTTAACACCAACACTGGGGTTCTTTTGTGTTGATTTAACACTCACTGGTGTTATTTTAACACTGTATAGTTAACACTGGAAAATCAACACTTGACAATTTACCCTTATCACCGATCCTTCACCAAACTTCACCGTGGGTGTGAGACACTGTGGCTTGCGGGCTTTTCACAGGCTCCTACTAACCATTAGATGACCAGGTGTTGGGCAAAGCGGAAAATTAGACTCATCAGAGAAGATGACCTTACTCCAGTCCTCTATGGTCTAATCCTCATGGTCTTCTGAAAACCTCAGTCTGGCTTTTCTTTGTATGACATTGATGAGGGGCTTTTTTTCAAACTTTGCAAGACTTCAGCCCTAGCCCTAGGAGTCTGTTTCGAACCATCCTCGCCGTGCACTTTACCCAAACTGCCGTTTGCCATTCTTTTTTTCTCCCCTCGCAATGGGTCTTGTCCAATTTTTCCCACTAAACCCTGCCATGTCGGCAAGGTCGCAGGTGTCCCGTAGGGTCTGGTAAGCAGCTATTTCAGAGAGATGTTTAAAGAGTTGTGGTCCAGGGAGCTGCTGTGTAGATGCTGGGGAACAATAACCTGCTACGCGTATAACGCCGCTTATGCTAGCAGTCCAGGACAATCGAGGGCTAGTGGATGGAAAGCCTGCTGTGCTGTAGAAGGACCGCATCAGAGGAACACCTCGGCAGGGTAGCCGTAATAGAACGGTAAAGCACCGGGTCATCAGCAAAGGATATATACTCAGTGGAAACTGGTGAACCCTCATATTAATATCAGGAATGGAGTAAATGGAATGGCATCTCACAATGGTTATATTCATCTCACTGGGTTTCCTAATTTCATTTTATTTACTCTAGTCCTTACATTAATATGAGCCCATCCTCCTAAAGTTCACCAGTTTCCACTGATATACATTATTTGTACTGTTCAAAAGTCTTAGCCACACTACATCCATATCACACTATGCCAGGCATAGTCACAACTTTCTGCAGCAGGACAATGACCTCAAACAGCCAAGATCATATAGGACTATCTTCAGTGAAAAGAAGAACAAGGCGTTCTGCAGCAGAAGCTATGGCCTCCGCAGAACCCTGATCTCAACATCATTGAGTCTGTCTGGGAGTACTTAAACAGACAGAAGCGAGACAGTCAACCTCTGAACTGTGGCAAGTTCTTCGAGATGCTTGGAGAGCTGATTTTATTATAATAGCACACACAAAGGTACCAAAAGACAATTTATGCAATTTTAAAGCAAATGTCGGTCAAACCGAATATATAGTACGGTATATATTAACAGTTGAAGTTGGAAATTTACATACACTGAGGTCGATTTTATCAAAAAGGATTTGTCAACCACTCCACAGATGTCACGTTAACAAAATATAGTTTTGACAAGTCGGTTAGGACATCTTTGTGCATGCCACAAGTAATCTTTCCAACAATTGTTTACAAACAGATTATTCTAAATTATCAGTCAGAAGTTTACATAGACTATGTTGGCTGTGCCATTAAACAGCTTGGAAAATGTATATTAGTCAATTGGAGGTGAACCTCTGGATAAAGGCCTATCTTCACAGTGCCTCTTTGATTGATATCATGGGAAAATCTAAAGAAAAATGAATAAAATTAGTTCTATATAAAGGGTGCTCAGTAAGGAAGAAGCTACTGCTCCAAAACCGCCATATAAAAGCCAGACTACGATTTGCAACTATACATGGGGACAAAGATCTTACTTTTTTGGGAAAGGTCCTCTGGTTTGATTAAACAAAAATGAAATTGTTTGGCCATAATTTCCATTGTTATGTTTGGAGAAAAAGGGGAGCCTTGCAAGCTGTGGAACACTATCCTAACCGTGAATCACGGGGGTGGCAACATCATCTTGTGCTTTATACAGGAGGGACTGGCACACTTATGGCAGGAGGGATTTGGCACACAAATATATGGCATCTGGAGGAAGGAGAATTCTGTGGATATATTGAAGATATAATCTAAAGACATCAGTCAGGAAGTAACGCTTGGTCACAAATGGGTCTTCCAAATAGACAATAACCCGAATAATACTTTCTTCAGGTGTGGTAAAATGACTTAAGGACAACAAAGTGTGGTAAAATGACTTAAGGACAACAAAGTGTGGTAAAATGACTTAAGGACAACAAAGTGTGGTAAAATGACTTAAGGACAACAAAGTGTGGTAAAATGACTTAAGGACAACAAAGTGTGGTAAATGACTTAGGGACAACAAAGTGTGGTAAAATGACTTAAGGACAACAAAGTCAAGGTATTGGAGTGGCCATCACAAAGCCCTGACCTCAATCCTATAGAAGATCTGTGGGCAGAACTGAAAATGCGTGTGCAAGCAAGGAGGCCTACAAACCTGACTCAAATACACCGTTCTGTCAAAAGGAATGTTGCAGTGACGTTACCGAAGGTTTTTGGAAATCTTGCGGTGGCCAAGTTGAGAATTACCGAACGCGCTGAGAAGGTGTATGTAGGGACTCTTGTGTCGGAAACATGACCTGCACAACGATTTGAGCTGTTTAGGGGTCTGGAGTGTTCCTTTAAGAAAACACATTATGTGCCTCAGTAAGGTGTTATGCCACCATGAGCCACCAAAACAGAAGATATTCCCTCATTTGGGAATGAAGTTGGTCTGGCTATTTAACACACCAATACAACATTTCCTATAGGTGTTCATGTGGGATGTGATCTGTTGAATGTGAAGGCCACAGCATATGATTCACGTCATCTTCATACTCATCAAACCATTTAGTGACCCCTTGTGCCCTGTGAATGGGGCTTTGTCATCCTGGAAGAGACCACTGCCATCAGGATAGAAGTGATTCACCATGGGATAAAGGTGTTCACTCAGATTTCCTTTGTATTGATTTCCAGTAATATGTCTTTCTAAGGAAACAAGTGGAAACAGACCAAGCCAGGAAAATGCCAAAGTAAAAAGTATCTTAAATAGTTTTATAGGAAGTATTTCAGAGTCGTCATTGTTTGTTTTCTCAATGATTTTTATTACTTAAACCTGGACGAAAATGACAAAAAGTATAAAAACTGTGTTTTAGGACTAGTAAACCTTTGGAACATTATCATTCAGTAACACTATTGATTGATAACATTTGAATGTAACTCATCATACACCACAGTATGATTCAGGGGGTATTGTTTACATGTACAGGCGTACAGTACAGTAAGTTATTACTCCCTTGTCACCCTTATATCTTAGTGTTTATATATATTCTTTATTGTCTTACGCTATTATAACTGCATTGCTGAGCTGTGGCACAAGGTTTTCACTATAGATGCTATTACAACTGTGTTTCCTGTACCGGTACATGTGACAAATAATTGAAAGTTGCAATTGAACTAGAACTAGCACATTGGAGTTAGGGGTTAAAAACATACATTTAAGTAATATAAAATATAGACAATAGTAGCAATGCAAAATTGACATTTCACAATATCTATTTGGAAAAAAAGAAAAGCAGTAGTCAAATAATTGCTTCTTCTGTCCTTGTTCCTTGTCTCTATTGGAGCCTGAGGGGAGGAACGTTCCTCACACCCGATGGGCTTTGAGCAGAAGGTGAAGACAAGAAGAGAATATAAATAGCAAATGCTCCACCTTAACTTCTGATAGGTTTGATGGAATGTAGGCGGTATTGGTTTACCTGTCAAATATTAGATATCCACATTTCAAGAAATAGGGACTAAGGGGTTATTTCAGGAGACTACCTAAATAACTTTCCATTTGACGAGGCATTAGATGGATATTTCTTAATATGGCTGTACACAAAAATGTTCCCAGGTGTAAGCTGGACAAACCCCCAGCTAGGCTTGCGTGGTCCAAGACACTGTAGTTCCTTATCCAGTACTCCATCTACCAACATAGCTTAGCTGGTAGAAAATTGTGCATGAAATTCCTTCTGTGTTTGATTCCCATGGTAGGATAGGATGAAAAATATGAAACTTCTATAAGTCACTCCAGATAAGACTGCATGACTTAAATGTAAATGTTAAAACATACTGTTAAAATATAAATGTCTTGATCCCTGTGAAAGGCTTCGAAATGCTTACGTTCGTTATGTAGGATATAAATAACAGCTACCCAATTTTACCAGACGACTAAGGATCGTATTCTGGTCTATACCAATTCAGGATAGCCTAATTTGTACATTTCTCAGTTACAAGGATAGTTAAAGTCTTGCATAAATTACATTATTTTCGAAAGATTCCGATAATAATGCTAATAAGCTAATAAAAATGTACTAATATTGCCTAAGGGAGCAGTGAAGAGGGAACATTGCTTGTGTATTTCTGTGTGTGTGTTAGATTATAAAGTTTCATATGTTTTTAACTATGGAACAAGATACATTTTAATAAACCCCAGAGTCTGTTCTAACTGTCATACATATTTTATTAAAGATATAAAATACATGAAGAAGAAATTTCTTTCCATTTGACCATATCCTAGTGATTGCTGTCACTGCCTGCTGGCACAAAAAAATTAACTAACAATAACTCTGACCTTTTTTAATTTTAAAGTTTTGACAGGATGTGGATTTCGTTGGTGATACAGGAAAACAGATTTAGTTACAAGGTACACCACTATTACCAGTAATTAGAAACTAATTGGCTCCAAGATTGTTTCAAACTATCATGGATCTGAATAATTATTGCTTTTTGCTTTAGGAAATGTAACATAGGTGAAAAAATAGGTGGATTTCTACTTAGAAATATATCCAAGTAGACTAATTAAATAATAATTAATGTGAATACAAATCTTACTATGTTGCAAAACAAATAGTTTAGCATTTTAACATTTTGGGAATATACATTTGTAACAAAAAAGAGGCACTTCATATAATTTTTCTTTTGTTTTCTAATGGTAATGATGCAATAAACTCATAATTTCCTTTTAGGTTTTTCTTATTTTGCAAAAAGCAATTACCCATTAATAATGGACAATTGACCCACACACATCAACGTTCTGTCACTTTCAACATGAATTCCTGCATTTTGATTGTTGTTCAATAGTGTATGGAATATGTTCCAAGATAATGGGCTAGGAACTGTAAGCCCATTTATCAGGTTCCTTTCTTCCATTGTGGACATTGTGCACTGTAAAAAATATGTTTTTATACATAAAATTGAAGGTAATATCCATTAATCTGAAGTATAAATTGTTTAAATATATTAGCACTAGACCAGTGTGAATTTTGCCTTACAACTAACAAATAAAAGGTAAATTAATATGTAAAATGATGCATTTTTTGTAATTCTAACAGCAGCCCCATAGTGTGTCACTATGACAACAGCTAAAGACATTCATAGAGAGAATATAATCACAATCCAACAATGGCAAAAAAGATGCTGCATCAATTCAGTGTCTAGCAGAAAAGGAAAAACAAGACGTCTTCCTAAAGTAAAAGCCCAGCTTGGGCTTAAGCTGTTGAGTAAGCTGTTGAATGTGGGGCAAAAGACAGGGCTTCATTTTCTGAATTTAGCTGTTATTCAGAAAATCCTTTATTGAATCAGCTGATTTAGTGCCATAGAGTCCCCTCATAACTACACAGCTAGAAATACATTTCTGTTCAAACGTCAAAGAGCTATTGTGAAAAAATTACTGTTGATTGAGATTTCAACCTTTCTTCAAATCAACAAATCCACAGTGTGAAGAGTACTCAAATATACTGTACACTTTGTTTCTTATCACACTTCTTGCTCAACCTGGAAGTATTTTCCAGCACATGCACTGTAGAGGAGAATGGATTCTCCAACCAACAACCATGATTCAGCTTGCAGTCTGATAGGCAATCATATTGAACATCCACATATAATCTCTGGGTGGTCCTGAGACAATTTTTGCCACAATAGAAAAGGCTTTAACCCATTACACAGTTGGGAATTGGCTTACATTATATGGATAGAGCTAAATGTCAAATGTTCTTACGAAAGGAATATGAAACACAATGCATAAAATAGAAAGTGTAAAGGAACAGTTTAGACATTAAGTGAAAGTTGTCAGGTCGAAGGAGACGACACAACAGCTCACCTAACACAACAGTGCAATTAAATATTAAACATAAAGTTATGTTATACTCTTTATATGTATTATTGTTGTACATTTTAGCATTAAAAACAATATAAATTATCAGGATGAATTCAGTTACATCATGAAAATATTCTTTTAAAATATGGGGATAGAGCAACATGATAAAATCAAGGGTTTGAATCAGTGGGGTCTCCACTTGGCCACACATCTCTACAAAGTAGGCCGAGCAATTTCAATGAACTTTTATGAGTCAAACATAAGGTGATATTTTTAGCTCTCCTAGCATTGCCGCTGCTGCGTTATAGCGAGCACTCTTGTAGTTGTTTTATTTGAAACACTACACTTCATCCCCACTATGGCTGTTGTTGTTTATGCCATCCAAAAACACAGCCCATTATAAATCGGTATCTGGGTCAGGTGGGCATAATTAAACAGCTTGTTCTGTTGCTTGTTATAAAATACAGTATGATCTTACATTGTTAGACTTTCACAAGTCAAATAAAAAAGCTGATTGGAGTTGTAACACAGTGCATGCTGGTAAAGCCGTTTTCAAGTGTAGGAACAACACACTGGCTTAAACAAATTATATTGACTCTATATATATTCCCCTTCATATCCATGAACAAAATAAACGGCAAATCATTATTAAAAACTTTGCAACAGCTACAAACATTTCTTCAATAAAATAAATGTTCACTGATACCCTATATTATGGAAAGACCCATAAGCAAAACAATGGAGGTCAGGGCGGGTGATTTTGGGTTTAGGGTGGAATTGGTTACTGCCATCAAATCTTTCAAAATATACTGTATATTATTTGTTTTTGGAATATTCCTTGTTCGAGTACTGTACTGCGTGTTAAAAATTAGTCATGCTGACTGTGAAATCATAAATAATATTTTGTAGCTGTGAAGAGATGTGCCTCCGTTAGCATCTGGGTTTTAATTCTCACAGGAAAAAAAATACATATCTTCATGATCTAACACAAACCATCTGAGAAGAATACAGATTTGTTCCATACTTGCACTGCCTCCTTGAACAACGGAGCAAAGCAACATACTGTAACTCATCTATTTCTATGCTCTAACCTTGGTTGATTTTGTCAAAACCATGACATGAGCGTGTGTGGTCTTGTGTGTTTGTCTACTGAACCGCTATAAATGTGCTGGACTGTGAAAAACAGATATTTAAATGATTCTGAACAATGTATCATCATTGGAAAGCAGCAGTAAATAAAAAATGAATTCACACCCATGAAGAACTAAGCTGGAAATAGGACAGGAATATGGGGGTTCAGATGAGAGGTAAAAAAAAGAACAGCTATATACTACGGTGTTACACACACCGTGTAAATATGCAGGGAATAAGTAAGTGCAGTATGCATGGAGCACAGAGATTTGAAAGGAGAGATAAGGGCTGGGTGGATTGATAGGATTCAACTAATGCGTGTGTATCTGTAACCCAATATGACTTCATTGCATGATCATGTGCTCTTTGGGACTTATTATCATCACTAATTCTAATGAGGTAGCAAGTGATAGGGCAACTACAGCACAAAGGCTAATGTGCCACAGCGAGAGTGTAAAGAGCTCCACCACATGGTTCGTTCTGAAATTGCAACTAGTAGTGTATAACAAACCTTGAGATGGAGTATTGTGAATGTAACATTTCCCAGTAAAAATGGACTTCCATCATCAATACAAACAGCACATACTTACAACAACTTTTATATTTCATTTAGACTTTTAGTGTATAATTTTGTCCTTGTTTTTTATCGCCCCACTTGATAAACCTATTTAGTTATTTTAATTTATTGTTGCTGAGTCGTTAGGATGTGTATTTCCGTTAGGTTGTCTTTGTGGAGGGGGGGTTGAGGATTGGGGACGGCTGGGCATTGGGGGGTCAGGGAGGGAGGTCCATGTGCGCTGGATGGAGGGGGAGGGCTGGGGGAGGATCGGGTTTGTTGGGATGTCTGGGGGGGGCAATGGGAGAGAAAAAAGCTTTTGTGCATTCCCTGTTGTTTCCATTTTGTTGTAATTGTCATATATAGATATATACATGACAATTATATATTATGATATATATTATACTTTAAGTATAAATACTTCAAATTTCCCACAGGGCCTGGGCATTGTTCCTTAATTGTTCCGTAATTGTGAGGCCATAGATTGGTCTGTGGGGTACACTAATGTTGCTGATCTGTAGCAAGCATTGAGATGCTGTTCTGTTCATTACCTCAGGCAATACAAACTTTAAGCATTCCTTATTCAAGGCACAACCAGAACAGGATTTCAAAAGATATAACCTCTATAGAATGATAGTGATTTCATTTCACATAAAAACCCCTGGTTGGGTCCTTTGAAAACACTTCTGTATGACCAGTTGGTACCAATGGAAATGCTAATTTGTTCTACCTGTTTGATTGCCATTAGGCTTATTCCTCCTTTGGGCTACTTAAAACCCCTCTATGCTTGAAAGAGAACAAAAGGAATATTAGGAGTGTAACGGAGCTCTGCATCGACCAGTCTCAGTGGTACTGTCGCTCCAAGTCTTTCATCTGATTCCTGTCTCTGACTGCTTTCTTTAAATGTAATGGTTAAAGGCAGAGCATTGTAGACAAAAAATACATTGGACACAGAAGGCACAGGTGCAGTGAAATGAAAGGCCGGAGACAGGAGACACTACTACTGTCATGGTCTGTCATGTTGTCCTTTGGAGACGGGTCGTACCATTTTCAGAAAGAGAGAGAGAGACAAAGAGCAAATCAGCGAGAGACAGAGAGTGAGAAAACACTCTCGGAATGTGCTGAGACTAAATGAATGTGCAAGGGAGACAGCCAGTCAGCCATTCTGTAGCCCTCTGCATGCACTTCCTCACGTTACCATGTTTCTGTGTCAAACACAACTAGAGATAAACTTGCGTCGTCTCATTTCACAAGGCAAAAAATGGACACAAAAAATAACACCTTGTAAAACATTGCTAACCATTTTCAAACTAACCGAGTGGTGTTTGTTCAGTCCATGGTCATATCTTGTTCAGTGGGACATTAGGCAGGGGAATGCCAGATGATCACAATGGCCAGATATAACGAGCAGAGGCAGAGGTACTGGTCCTTTTATTTGCTTAGAGTCCGCAGCCACACTCAGCCGCACTGGCGCCAATAAGGGATTCTCCTAGAGTATGTATGCCGGGATCTGGTTGTGCTGAGGTGAACTAGGAACTGCAGAACAGCAATATGGTCAAACAGCAATTAGAGCTGTCAAAGTCTATGAAATTGCTAAGGTGAGGTGAGCAGGATTGGAAAATAGCATTGACAGACAGAAGGAAACAATAAAATAGAGAGGGAAAGAGAGAAGATGAATAACAGCTGATCTACAGTATAAGATGCATTTGTTGTTGTTTAAAAAATATATAAATTTATTTGGCCACAGTTTTTAAAATAAATTGTGCCTTTATCGAAGCCCAACAGATAAACACAGTGAAGCACAGACTCCATGCATGGCTAATAGCAACGTAAGAACACATGTGCACGGCTACAGACAGAGCAGCAACCTACGCACGAAGTTAAGCACTGCAACATATTTATCTGTACATTTTTGAATATATCTTTTTTTAAATCAACAGTGTTGTTTGTGATAACAACGAGTTTCATCTTAAGGTAGATATAGCTAGTGAGCTTTTTTTTAGTAAAAGGCATCTGTACAGAGTACTAGGTTTTTGTTTCACTTGGCTGCAAGTTCCTGATCTTTTGAGAACATTATTTGAGGAGTTGCCTGAAGCGTGAGAGGAATAGCAATAGCAGTGCTGAGGAAGAGGACTCGTAATGAGGAAAACTGGCTACTATTCTGAACTTTGTGTGGTGAGCTTTCAGGCACCCAGAGCTGCCGAGGCATCACCCAAGTAGTTGTCAGGCAGAACAGAGAAGTGCAGCGTGTTTCAGGTCTGTTTCACCGACTCACCCTGTACAATACTATCAACAGAATAATCAACATAATCTACCATCCATAAAGGCCCAGCTCCAGAATGGAATGACTGAGGGGGCATTTTTCATCATGGGGGGGTGGCATTAACTTAACTCCTATACAATTTGCAAAGCATATCGTGATAGCGAACTGGGTGGGCAAAAATTATATATGAGGGGGCAATGCCCCCTTTGCCCCCCGTAGATCTGGGCCTGCATCCTTTGACCAGTATCACAAGATGTGACCCTTTCAATCTTTGAAGGACACATGACACAAAGACGGCTTGAATTGGCTGACCTGTTTTTTGCTCTTAAGTTTCTTTGACGCTCTATAAAAAGGCCTTTGAAATTCAATATTATTGTTATGATTAGAAGTAATAATATTAATTATTATTGTTGTTCTTTAAAATAATCTATACAATTCTGATTATTTCTGACAGATCAATATCTTTGCCATTAATTTGCAATGTATACTGAACTAACATTAAGATTATCATGTAATTGAAAATTCAGCAAAAATGCTATAAAATGGGCATTTAATGCTATTGTTCTTAGAAATGCATTTACAAACTGTACACAAAAAATACATCAGTAAGATATTACTTTTAAATGAACTTCTGACCGATTAAATAAGGAAACACTTGAGATTTTGAGTCAAACTGAGGCACTAATTTATTTGTTGCCCGCATTTTGTCCTGACAGTTGGCTTTGTAAGAAGACTTCATTAAAAATATGGCCACATCCTGCAATTAATTCCTGTTAGAAACCCAAAGATACTATCCCTAACATATACACTTAGATGTTTATAACAGAACATGGTTCACCACGCTTTCTCTGGGGCTACACAGTCGACTTCAGACAAAATAACATAATATCCTAGCTGCTAATTCCTCCTGCCTTAGCACTGTACTAGTAATATTATGACTTTATTTAGAAATGGCTTACTGAATGTAGTGCGTGTGAAGACCATAATTTTCACACCAGATTCCCATATTCATGAAATATTCTAAAACCCAACATTAAACCAAAACCGGCCATCTTCAATCCCAACAGCACAGACCGAGGACTACAGTTGTTTCATATCAAGAAGCTGTTCTATATTCATGTGTATAATGTTCCATAGGAACTACTGAGAACCAAACTGCTATGACTCATACAAAAATGATGCTTTAGCAAACCAAGCAAGAGCCCAGTGCAGAAATGAAAGGAGGGGGGAGTTAGAGAGAGAGAGAGAGAGAGAGAGAGAGAGAGAGAGAGAGAGAGAGAGGGGGGGAGAAAAACGCTTCAAAAGGCTTGATGAAATGTAACATCATCAAAGTGAAGATTCATCCCTTGAGGAGGCTCATCCTCCTCCTCACCACAGACATCAAGTGCTAGAGAGCGTCCGTCAGTAGAAAGTGACAAGTGCTGCCTGGTCACGGGGGGGTTTGATCTCAATCATTAGTGTTATTGACTCGCTCGCCCAGAGAAATCACACAGGTTTGTTGAGCAGCGGTACGTCCCATAATAAATGATACAGCCGTTCACTCTCCAAAATGAAATTTTAGCATGGGCAGATGCCAGAAAGGACTTTGAAGTACATTTTGAAATAGTCACCTGGGAGGAGGGGCGGGGTTTAGGGAAGGATTTCCTATTGGTTGAAGAAAATTCACATGGTTCCATCCAGGTCACCTGGAAGTGTACAAGTGAGAAAACATACTGTTGGTTAAAATTATCTAATTTTTTACCAACTCATAGTAGTACTACTTCAAAATGGAGATTTCCTGAACGGCATTGCCTGTGAGCTCACAAGCGTCATATTGATTCATGCAGCTTCTGCCAGGTTTGTACTTTAGCCGTCTTCAGTTTTCGTTTGTTTAGTAGTCCTTTTGTCTTAAATATCCTATTCAGCAAATACAGTATGTCCGATTGGATTTAAATCTGGAGATTAACATTGAGAACTTTCCAATTGTTGCCTTAAAATATCTAGTGTCTACGGCAATATAATGAAACTTTAATGATTTTGGGGGTATTTGCTTGTTCAGCGGACACAACATTTATTTACACAGTTATATTATCAATGAGGACAAGTGAGCCAAATCCAGTGGCAGCTATCCATGCCCAGATTATTAACACAACTTTTACAATATAATACAGCTTTGTTTATTTTCTCCTCACTTTTATATTGTCATCATCATCACACTGATACAAGTTCATTTGTGGCTCACAATAAAAAAACACTATTTTTACAGAACTATGTATGCTGTAAAAAGTCAAACTCAGTATTAAAGCTAACCAGTGGATTGCACTTGCACTGTAGCCACTGTATTGTTGGAAATTATAGTGAGATGTATTTGTTCGTTCAATACGGAGGTCATTCTTGACCTACCAGGCTGTTTGTGATTGCTGTGTTTAGCACTTTTTTCCTTCTTTTCTCTGTGTTTTATTATTATATTTAATAATAATAGTTATTATTATTTTCCAGCCTTATTATGGCTTCCTTGACTTTGATTGACATCACTTTGTTCCTTTTGGTGAGAGACATCAGACTATGTATAAAGGAAAACATAAAGCCTACAACCAAGTTTAGACATTAAACCTATCAAGGTCTAAGGGGGATTTAAGTCTGCTTGGCACAAGGTTGACCTTTTGGCTTCTGGGAAGGTCATACTTTGACCTACAGTAAAGTGCTTTCTAGTTTGGATTCAGAAATCTCTTGGCTGCAGCATGAATAAATGAAATCCAACATTGTCAGACATTGCTTTTATGTGTTTTGTCATACATGTCAAGAAAATACAAAAAAGTATGTTTTTTATGTATTGTGGGTAAATGCATGATAATCATGAAGAGTAAGACTGTAAAATCCATACTAGCATGCACCCAGGGCTCCTCAACCAGTGTGACAATGTTTGGGGGACATAATAAAGGCTAAATATCAAAATGTTGTACATATTTCTCACTATTTTCCTATATGTTTTTATAAACTCAGCCATTTTCTCCTTCCAAAAATGATTGTTTTTGTGCAGGATTATTTCTTACATCATTGTAGATTGTGTATTTTCTCATTTCACTTCCTGCTTCCTGTCTGTAATGTTTTTAGTCAAAACAAATAGTTGTAGAATAACGACCGAATATGAGAAGTGATATCCCTGACTCTGATGAACCCACATAGACAATCCAACACTCATTATTTGCAGCAGAATCTCCACTTTCTTTTACCAAACATTAGTGTCTAGCAAATACGCGTCGATAGACCTAGGAGGGATTTATTAACAGATCTATTATGCCTTCAAAAATTATTTGTTGAATTCCATATGACAACTTTAGCTGTCCCAATACACTTGGTGACCTAAAATAGCGTTCTATGTACCGTATAAAAAATATTGTCATTTCAAAATCGTGACACCAAAATTATGTACAAAAAAATCATAGAATCTACACTTTCTAATCTTAAGGTATTGTGTAAAACGTGCCCCTTTACTTCAGAGGACATTGTATCTATCACCCCTAAAATATATCTACAACAAGGCAGGGAAAATAATTGTGTCATAGACGCTCCAGTTCTGATTTGCAGTTTTGATTTGCTCACCCTCAGAAAGAAGGCAGTGGTGAAACGCCCAGGGACTAGTTAAACTACAGTACCTGCCCATGTCATTATGGTCAATGAGGTGAAAGGCCTGACATGCACAGGAGTGTTGAACATGTGGCCTGTTAGTCATTTTTGCAGCCTCAGGCCCGCAATCTGATCCAATCTTGCCCACTTGAGACATCTCATTGTCAACACGTGCCTCAGATTAGAACAAAGCGTTTTTGTAGGGAAATAATTCACATAACAGATCATTTACAGCTAACGCTGTTTAAGGAAAGCAACTGCTATATTATGACCACGTTAGCTTAACAGATGTGAGAGATTCGCCTTCATTTGGCTTTTGATGGCTTCTTCTGGGTAACTTTGACAACCCTTCACCTAATAACGTGGAGATAAAATATGGAACTTGAGAAAAGCATTATAGATGACTCAATAGGAGGTGAGTCATTTGACAGCTTCAGATATGCTATTGAGATTTTATTTAGATTCCACATGGAGCAGGTTTCGGAGTAACACATCTTCAGCTGAACTTCCTGTCAGCGCCGACCCATAAGCCGACTTCCTTGCTTGGTAATGACAAGCCATTTGTCATCATATACATAATTCCATAAATGGTTATGACCGGTGTCATGTCATATCTGTAACAGCATTATGTAGTCTTTATGGCACTGCTGCTTGGGTTTGGTATTAACTACAGAGCATTTACTGGGGTGTTTGCATTTGTTTGAAGGATTTATGTCTGAGCCACTCACTGTCTACTGACCAGTCTTCGTGCAAAAGGGGACTAGAAGATTGTGCTAGACTCTCTCTAAGAAGAGGAAGAGTTGGCTATGGAAACAGTTGAAAAGAGTGATGTAACAGTCAGTATGGGTGGGGTAGGGGAGGAAGACATTTAAAGCAGCTTACTGGGGTTGGAGCACTCACTCTGGCTTTGATTGTCTATGCTTTGATCTGGCTCAGGCGGCCATGTTGTATGCAGTGTTGTTATCCTCCTATAATCTTTGCTCTGTCTCCAAATTGCGGCAGCAGACTAGCCTAGATAGCTGAGGCTGGAACTCTCTGCATGTCTGCATTTACATGTTCAGTTCACTTACCACTAATGTCAAGTGGGGATGTCCTCATGTAAACAATAACTATTTGGATTTTGTGATTCAAAGGAAGTTTGAATTTGCCCTCTTTATAAAGTTTTTTTTTTCTGGTTAAAATATAACAAGTGCAATACAGTAATACCATAATAATTACTGTATAACAATATAGTTATCGTAATCTTTCCGTTCTTTCATCAATAGGCAGCCAAATAATACATGCACCAGCTCAAGTAAAGCTTGGGTGATTTGAGGACATTAATTATTATCATGAAAAGCCCTGCCATATCCTTTTCATGGACCAGGGAAGATTCTGCGATTCTATCTGAAGCAGCCCTTCAGAGGCTGACTGGCCATCTATCCCAAATTAGCTGCTTATTCATTTGTCTTAGCACTCCTGAACTATCCTCTGTTCTGAAACAACGTTAGCTTTATCCCTTCAATGATACTCTAAGGGAAATTAAAAGAATGGAGTTACAGAATTTTTGCATAAATTGGTTATAAAATTTAAGCTGAACTTCAACTACAATAAGTCACAACAATAGACAAACAGAGTCTGGTTAAACTAATAACCCACAAATCATTGTATTTTTCTTGTTGATATTGAATACATCTTTTAAAAATTCCCAATGCAGGGTGTGGTGTTATATTAATATTAATGGATAAGAAAGGCAATGTACTTCTAGGTATCGATATGTTTGATCACACACACAGACAGTCAGTATGGTAGACAATATAATTATCAATTTACTATAAGAACACCTTGTAATGGAATAGTATTTGGAGTACATTCAAATGTATTAAATGGTAGGGGCCTGTCATTATGTTGATTTGTCATTAAAGTCTATTTGGATTCAAAATCCCTTGTACAGGTTCTCTGTTGACAGGGCATGAGGAAGCTGTCGGGCTACAAGGGTAGAATAAGTATATGAACCCCTGAGCTAATCTTCAAAAGCAAATTGGAGTGAGGAGTCAACCTACCTGGAGTAATAAAGAGAGGTTCATCACTGTTGCTGCTTCCTATGGATGGCTGTCCTGCAGAGATGACTGCAAGAGCACAGTACAAAATGCTAAGTGAGGTTCAGAAGAAAATTATTGTCAACAAAAAATGTACAGAAATCTCTTGAACATGCTAGCATCTCTTTTGACGAGTCTACGATACATTAAACAATAACGGATTGTTTCGCAAAAGAACACCTGGATGTTCCACAGCGTTACCGGCAGAATATTTCGTGGAAATGTAAAACCAAAGTTGAGTTGTTTCGAAGGAATGCACAACAATATGTGTGGAGAAGAAAAAATGTACACCACACCAACAAAACCTCATCCCAACTGTAAAGTATGTTGGAAGGAGCATCATGGTTTTGGGCTGCTTTGCTGTCACAGGGCATGGACAGCCAATTGAAATACTGATGTATGACCTCAAGAGAACAATTCACACCAGACATCCCAAGAATATTGTGGAACTTTTTAAAGAGGAAAGGTCCAAATCCTCCTAAACATCGTGCAGTTCTGATCTGCAACTACAGGAAATATTTGGTTGAGGTCATTACTGCCAAAAGGGGGTTCAACCAGTTATTAATTGCAAGGGTTCACATAATGGTTTCACACTGTGAATGTTTCCAGGGTGGGTTGAATAAAGACATGAAATGTATAATTGTTTGTGTTATTAGTTTAACCTGACTGTATCTCTTCTGAATTTGATAAGGTTCAGGTCAAATTTCATGAAAAATTGATGCCGAAATGCGGCTAATTCCAAAAGAACTCAAATACTTTGTCTTGCCCCTGTAGGTTTTAGCCACTAAACGGTGCACCCTGTATGGTTTTAGAAACATAGAAATGCAGCATACATTCTTTACCAAGATAACTACAGTATAAGCAACAATAGGACAAAAGAGGTCTGGTCCAGGGGGTGAAAAAGAGTAGTCCTTCTGGTTTTCAAGTCAACATTCCTAGACCAACACAGAGCAAAGATACCCCGCTGGACTTGGTCAGAGCCCAGTCCCGTCTAGGAGAGCTAGAAAGTAAAACAAGACACTGAACTGTAAATCCTCTGGATCAATTCCCAACAGTCACAAGAGGACTGCATTACCGAAGTAACTAACTATTACAAACATTACCTGCTAATAGAAGCAACTGTCAACAGCAGTCAATACATGCCTACCTATTTTGTGCTATGCTAAGTAGTCAGGAATTTTTTGTTTTAGTGTAAAATATATACATTTCCTAACAAAATAATGAATGCTCTGTTTCTTGGAGAGAGGGCTTTATTGAACGTACAGTATGTTACAACTTTGTAGAGGACTGCATTGAAAACATACATAATACAGTTGCTCTGCGTATCTAACAGGTTATTTGAGCTTGTCGGGGCCAGAGTATTTTGTCAGTGAAATGAAGGGGTCAGTGCTCAAGACTGCAGTGCTGACATGCTATTGGAATGTCTTCTGACGGCAGCACATGGCTCATATCACCTGCATGTAATCATAACCTCGAACTGTCCTTGCCAGCTCTTTCTATACGAGTTGCAAACAAAGCAAAGAACTACATCACATCGAAATACCAGATCTGGACCCAGCTGATGGAAACAGACAGAGGAAGAAAAAATAGAAAGCTTGTTCTTTGGCTCTCGTTTTCTCCGTCTTAATTACATAAACAAATGTGTGATTGGGACTTGCCTGCCGTTTGCATTTTGGGCTCTGCACCAGCTGTTTGAGACAGGCAGACGCAGCTGTATACATGTGTCTTTGCACACTACATCAAATGTACCATTGTGCTCATCTGGAGTGAATTAGGGAGGAGGTGGGGGGGGGGGTGGGGGGTGGGGGGGGTACAGTCTTTGATATACAGGGGAGGAAATGGGTAATGTCCTGGAACCACATGCAACATCCTAATACGAGCTAGTGATTGATAATGAAGAGATCTCTCTCGCTCGCTCTCTCACTCTCTCTCTGTAGTCATATACCTAACATCTAATAATCTTGGATTAGAGAATGTATTCTTTCACCTTAGTCTCTGGGTGTTTTTTTGAAGTACTCCACTCACTTCCTCTTCAGAAGTTGTTGCTGTTGTTCCAGCTGCCAAAGCCTGTGATGAAGTTCTCATCAGATGGCGAGGAAGTGGCATCTCTCCACATGCTGATCAAATCTAACATTTTGGATCATTTTTTTTTTTACTTATTTTCGTGTCGTTAATCTTTGCTTATTGGGCTTGGACTGCTTGTATATCATCTTCCCCTAACCATCTCAGTAATAACTTCCCCGCGATAAAAAAAAACATGAGAAGGTTTTATTTTCAACCCATCACCACAATTAAATAGGAGGCATATAGGGAAGTCCATATCTTGCATTGTTGGTCATGGAACACGTAGAAGAGAAATAATGCAAATGTTTGTGACAGGATTAATGTACAGTACCTCTGTCATTACAGCGATGGCAGAAATATGTGGCCTTTCATTCAATCATTCGAGAACATCTATCACTGTTCCCTTTGAAGCAAGGGCTGCTCTGCTTCGCAAGGAACATAAGAAGGGAAGCAAGGAATAAAGTCAATATGGAGCAGCTGGTTATTTGGGATGAACATGTCATGCTGTTTGTTGGTGAGAGAAGTAGAGAAGAAAGAAGGAATGAGGGAATGAATGAGTGAAAACAGACACACTCTCCCATTTAATATCCAAAGTCTCCACAGTCTTCAAAACATTTTCACAAGTTTAAGACTGGGTCAGTCTGGCATTCAAATGCATTATTTTCTAATTAGAAGGATCTAGATGCACATGCACCTGGGCGTGAATTATACTAATTGTTTCCTGCATAGTTAAGGCTGTTGAAAGTGTCATTAAGCAAATGCTTGAAGCTTATAAATTGTAACTAAGTATTCATTTTACGAAGTTTTTGTATTGGAAACGTTTTGCTTCACAATGCAATGCTGCCCCCTGCTGAATATTTTATGTGATGGCATGTCAAATTGAAACGATGTGTTTCATTACATTGATACTGTAACTGCGATCCCTGCAACAAAAACATGTTAAAACACACACATAAACATGACAGATCATAAATGTAAGTTATAGCATTAAATGTTAAATAAAAAAAATGTATGTGTTTCATCTAGAAAACATATGTTTGTACCCCCTACTGCAGAGGATCCCAACAGAGGAGTGTGGATTCCTTGGAGGTACTTGGTCTATCCATAGGGGTACTTGGTTTAGCCTTAGGGGGTACTTGGTCTATCCATAGGGGGTACTTGGTCTATTCATAGGGGGTACTTGGTCTATCCTTAGGGGGTACTGGGTCTATCTTTAGGGGGTACTTGGTCTATCCTTAGGGGGGACTTGGTCAATCCATAGGGGGTACTTGGTCTATCATTAAGGGGTACTTGGTCTATCCTTATGGGGTACTTGATCTATCCTTACGGGGTACTTGGTCTATCCTTATGGGGTACTTGGTCTATCCTTACGGGGTACTTGGTTTTATCCTTACAGGGTACTTGGTCTATCCTTACGGGGTACTTGTTCTATCCATAGGGGATACATGGTCTATCCTTACAAGTAATTTGGTCTATTCTTAGTGGTACTTGGTTGATCTTCAGGGGGTACTTGGTCTATCCTTACGAGGTATTTGGTATATCCTTAGGGGGTACTTGGTCTATCTTTAGGGGGTACTTGGTCTATCCTTAGGGGGTACTTGGTCAATCCATAGGGGGTACTTGGTCAATCCATAGGGGGTACTTGGTCAATCCATAGGGGGTTCTTGGTCTATCCTTAGGGTGTACTTGGTCTATCCTTAGGGGGTACTTCGTCAATCCTTAGGGGGTACTTGGTCAATCCATAGGGGATACTTGGTCTATCCATAGGGGGTACTTAGTCTATCCATCGGGGTACTTGGTCTATCCTTACGGGGTACTTGGTCTATCCTTAGTGGGTTCTTGGTCTTTCCTTAGGGGGTACTTGGTCTATCCGTAAGGGGGGACTTGGTCTTTCCTTAGGGGGTACTTGGTCTTTCCTTAAGGGGTACTTGAAATGACTCATGACACTAGAGGTTTACAGGTCAAAGGAATATGGGGGAGTGCTTCATGGGTATTTTGGGCATTTTTGAGTACATCAGGTCATTAGCTGGTTAATTATTCCAGAGACACAAACTCATCACCAACAATGAGACCAACCACAGTAGTGGCATCAGCAAACCAAAATATAATTATTCAAAATTCCATTTAATTACTAATTAGATGACCATATATTTTATATGAGGTGTTGTGATGACCCATGTTTGATGCATGTTTCTTTTCTACTTCTTCTACTTTTTCTCCTTTAATCTCCTTCGAACATTATTGGCAAACTACACTCAAAAAGGTTTATTGAAGCCAACAACCGGATGGGGTTGAAAAAGAAAACAAAAAGAAAATACAACATGGTCTGTAAATGTTTTTACCTAACAAAATAATATATTAAAATACATTGACAAATTTTGCATTGAAAAAAGGCCATTGAATTAAAGTCTATTATTCTCTTCAATTATAAATATCCAGTCTGTCCTATGCATCACAAAAGGAGCAGTAAAGGATATGTTAATTTAGTCTGCAAAAGAATTGACTGATGGGAGTCAGGCTTCACAAAGTGAATCAAGTTTCCAAATTTCAAGAACCTATGTGAGTCGTCAAGCATGGTGGAGAAAGTGACAGATAAAGTTAAAGGTGTAAGGATCACTTAAACTGTGCGTTGACTTGAGTTGCTTGTCATCCAGTCTGGAAAATGTCCCTTTATTCGTCTTTGGAACTGAGATTCCCTCAAATATCTGAAGTTTTGTTAGAAGTCAATGTTGCAGAAATGAAAAAAGAAATACCAGGAGTGGTTGAAGCACATCAGGTGAAATCAGGTGGTGAATGGGGAGGAATCATTAGTCTTATTGTTTTCTGAAAGGTTCTACCAACTCAGGAGAAGTTTGGAGAAAAACTGCCAAAACAAGACTGTTTATTTGGGATCAGAGAAAGGTCTGCCATCACTGCAGGCAACATGTAGCGCACGACTTCACACATTTCTAAGAATCTCTAAGAAGAAGGAAAAACATTTCTTGTAAGACCAGGAGGCATATTATTTTTTCAGGGACACTGGATGTACCCTTTAACAACGAGAGGACAATTAAATGGTGCAGATCTCTTGCAGCACCAAGACTAGCATTAGAGTACAGAGTAGGCATTAACTACCGGTAATGAGGTATTCAATAGGATAAATGAAATATATTTGTTCATGTTTCTTTGCACAGCAAAACAATGGCCTTCCATGTATATGATTCATGCAATTCTACCACACTTTTTTCTTTAGCAAAAATGTTTTTTATTTGACTAAAATTACAGGGTAGCCTAGGCTACTGCTGACAATGACAAATGAACCAATAAAAGAAACCTTGTTTGCAACCATGTAATCTAAGCCTGCGAGAAGAGGAGACAGACATTTTTCTGTATGACATCCATCTTACATGGAGGAGGATATGATTTTCCAACAGCCAACTCTCAAGTGACACTCACCCAATGATAAAGAAGGAATATTCAAACTCACCTGGGGGTATGGACAATGCTCTATGCTGGATCCAATAATACTGTTCACTCAAGCCAAGAGTCGTTTAAAAAAAAGTTAGTCTTTTTAGTGATTCTCTTGCCATTTATAATCAAGTTATATTCTGAGACATTTGCACACCTTATCTATGACCTCATGTTCTCTGGTACAGGTTACCCTCATGTTTTATTTAGTCAGGATTACACTACACTGTGCTGGCAGGTGAAGACAAACAGGCGTTAGCATTTCAAGGCCAGTGTCTGCCATCGACACCAGTACAATACACAATTATTACGTTTCCTCATGAAGCACAGACAGACTTGTAAACACCCTAACCCACCCACTATGTCATCTCTATTTCAGTAATCATCTCTCTCGCTCTCTCCAGATGATGCTACAGTGACATTTGTTTTCATAAATGAATATTGTATTTCTCTGTGTTGCCGTTATCCTGACCCCATTTCCATCTGCTTCTAACGTCAGTTGTCTTGAGCAAAACACATTCTGACTGTGCCCTTATTTGTTGACAGGCAAAAACAATCAAAAGATACATTCTGATCTGAATGTAATTCAAGCTTTCTGACCAACTCTGTAGGTAGTTAACGATTCACAACTGCAATATCATTAAACTGTACATGATTCCTGGCAGCAAAATTGTTCTGTATACATTTCGCCACCCTGAAGATTGTCTTGACCACTCAAAAAAAATAACACCACCATGTAGACTCCTACTATTTATTATTTCGCTATATATGGAACATCTTTATATCTCCTTCAGAAATAAAAACACCAATGTCTTACTCAGATGTCTATCACCTTCTGGGATTTTGGTCAGATGCAACAGTCCATTTGAATATTGATAACCCACATTCTGTATACAAAAAGAGATATCATTCCAAATGAGCACTTCCGTTCCAAAAACCTATTCCAGCTACAAAAATCAACAAATTTGAAAACATTATTCGTTTTGTTTATGGGTGTGTATCTTGGTTGGGGTTGTTTATGTATGGGTTGAGGGATGACGGGGCTGTGTGGGGGGTGGATGTTAAATTAGTAATAATTAGTAATATGCTTCCATGTTGACTAGCTCCAAGCAATAAGCTAAATATTTAACTGCTGTTAATTTCTTGTTGTGAGAGCACAATTTTGACTTATAATTTTGAGACGACAACAGTTCTCATTTAACTAACTACTCATCAAACAATATTACGTTGTCACAACGTACTGACAACAGTTAGGTAACAATCTTAGATATCCACAACCAGAAAGTGATACTTGTGTTTGTTGAAACATTGTAACTTATTATGATGTCAGTATTTTGTAGGTATGTTGTGACAATTTAATGTTTTGGTAGTTAACACATACAGTGCCTATAATAAATCATCATACCCTGTCAAATTCCTTACTTTTTGTCACATTACACCCTGGACTTAAAATAAATTAAATCTAAACTTTTGCCAACTGCATTTACACATTATAACCATTGACAATAAAAATAAAAATAACATTTACAAAAATTTTGAATGTTTTGATGAATTATTTCAATTTAATTAGTGAAATACCTGGGGCCTCATGTATAAATGTTGCATATACACAAAAAGCTTGCGTACGCTGGATTTCACGCACACAGTGTAATGTATAAATTAACTTGATGTGAGAATGTGCGGGTCGTCACAGAAACGTTTAAGGAGACGTGAGAATGTGCGGGCCAACCGCAAAGTCTTGTCTGGCTCTTTTACATGGCGAATTCTAACTGGAAAGTGCCATAACTCACCAAACATTACAAAATAAAGTTTCCACTACTACAACTTTGACCCAGGCCTACGCACAAAAACGGGTGAAATGAGAAATGGCGACACCGTCGGCAGGTGGATGAAACAGATCTGCAAACTTTTGCCACTCCAACGCCTTTTCGGAATTATTAATAGCCACACTGTACCATTCAAACAACATTTTCCTCCTCTTTTACACCTCGCGAACAATAATTTCTATTGAAATTCACATTAAGTGAATTTTGAAAAAAAAGCTAATTCATTATTTAAAAATCATACAATGTAATATTCTGGATTTTGTTTTAGATTTCATCTCTCACAGTTGATGTCACGTTGGCGGTATGGAGTGAAGAGAGAAAGAGATCAAACGGGCAGTTGATGGATGAAATGAACTGTGGTTTCATTAGTACACATCCGGAGATTGATTTGAAGTGAGTTGCACAATGGTATACATACAGGTCCTTCTCAAGAAATTAGCATATTGTGATAAAGTTCATTATTTTCCATAATGTAATGATAAAAATTAAACTTTCATATATTTTAGATTCATTGCACACCAACTGAAATATTTCAGGTCATTTATTGTTTTAATACTGATGATTTCGGCGTACAGCTCATGAAAACCCAAAATTCCTATCTCAAAGAATTAGCATATCATGAAAAGGGTCACTAAACAAGCTATTAACCTAATCAGCTGAATCAACTAATTAACTCTAAACACCTGCAAAAGATTCCTGAGGCTTTTAAAAACTCATCATTGACACCCTCAAGCAAGTGGGTAAGACACAGAAAGAAATTTCTGAACAAATAGGCTGTTCCCAGAGTGCTGTATCAAGGCACCTCAGTGGGAAGTCTGTGGGAAGGAAAAAGTGTGGCAAAAAACGGTGCACATCGACAAGAGGTGACCGGACCCTGAGGAAGATTGTGGAGAAGGACCGATTCCAGACCTTGGATGACCTGCGGAACCAGTGGACTGAGTCTGGAGTACAAACATCCAGAGCCACCGTGCACAGGCGTGTGCAGGAAATGGGCTACAGGTCCCGCATTCCCCAGGTCAAGCCACTTTTGAACCAGAAACAGCGGCAGAAGCGCCTGACCTGGGCTACAGAGAAGCAGCACAACAAAACAACAACAAATTTTGCATGACATTCGGAAACCAAGGTGCCAGAGTCTGGAGGAAGACTGGGGAGAAGGAAATGCCAAAATGCCTGAAGTCCAGTGTCAAGTACCCACAGTCAGTGATGGTCTGGGGTGCCATGTCAGCTGCTGGTGTTGGTCCACTGTGTTTTATCAAGGGCAGGGTCAATGCAGCTAGCTATCAGGAGATTTTGGAGCATTTCATGCTTCCATCTGCTG